>NW_004624814.1:3201916-3311298 GCF_000247695.1 Heterocephalus glaber | reverse complement strand
GAAATCTATTTGCATCTGCTTTATGGATTCCATTTGTTTCTTATGTTGGGATTCCATCATGTTCCTCAGCTCCTCTCTAGATTTATTAATCATATCTTGCACTAGAAGCACAATCTCTCCTGTTATCTGAGAAATTATTTCTGATTTCATTTTTTCCAGATCCCCTTTTGTTTCCAGTTAATTGGGTCCAGGTGGTTGAGTATCAGAGTGTTTCATTTCATTTCCCTTTGGGGTTGCTGTAGGTGATCTGGAAGTCTGGTTTTGAGACTTATTTATGTGTTTTCTCATTTCGACTGCGGTGTGGGTCTGTTAGCGCCTGCATGAATTACCTCCTCTGAGCTGGGAGAGGTGGGACAGGGGCCAGGAGCAGCCGTAGGGATGGTCGTCCAAAAGCCCTTTCCTGTGGGCTGGGAGCAGCGGGAGGGATGGTGGCCAGGAAGTCCCTTCCTCTGGGCAATGAGCAGCAGGACAGAAGGTGGCCCAAAAGCCTTTTCCTCTGGGCTGGGAGCAGCGGGAGGGATGGTGACCGGGAAGCCCCTACCTCTGGGCCAGGATCAGCGGGACTCAGTACCGTGGTCTGGTGGTCTGTTGTCCTCTGCGTCTTTGTAGTGTGGAATCAGGTGGCTGCCTGTCTGCAGTGGGGTGATTCGGCATCTTCCGCGTGACTAGGGACCTCTGTAGGGCATGCGCAGACCTGCCTGTCTGCAGCGGGGTGATTCGGTGTCTTCCAAGCGACTCAGGACCTCGGTAGGGCGTCCACAGACCTCATCATATGCTTTTTTAAAGCAAGTTAAAATTACTTGATTTAAGACTATCTTTCAAATATTACACTGTTCTGTAACACAATTTCAAAATGACACATAGCAAGAGCCAATGATCCTTGTTTTCGAAAGGCCTTCATTGTAACAATTGAAATGATAAATCAAAGAATAATATACGTTTAAGCATAGATGAACATAGGCAAATGGTGGTTTAAATCATCATTTATAAGAGAAGTTTTCTTTCTCTCTCTTTAAAGAAATAAAAATTCATTTCTTTTCTTTCTCATGGTATCTATATTTGTTTATAAATTATGAATTACTATGTCTTCTCATTCCCACCCTAAAAAATAAATATATATTTCAGACAAAGGGGAATATCAAATAAGAAATATTATTGCAAATATTAATATAAGTTTTAAACTCATTTTATTTATTTTTTTTTCAGTTTGAATTACAGAACTCTGGCGTGAATAGGCTATACTGAGGAGTGAAAAAACATGGGGTTTAGAATCAGGCGTGTAAGGGCAAATGCTGACAGCATACAATCTCTTGACAGCTTTCGGATGCTGTTAAAATTATATGATGAAAATTGATGAATGTTTACATTTTAAAAAATATATATTATTGTAATAGACATATTGTCATTCATCCCACTTAGAATACACTCCCCACCTCATCAGGCTAATGCAATCCCCCAGGCTTTCTGAAGCAGTTTATAAAATTCTATTTCATGAATGTATTTAGTTGTGTTTTTGTAGCTGCTTCAATGTCCTGAATGTATTCATCAGGTCATCTTTTATTTAGTGAATAACCAGAAGTCCCATGTGTCAGAATCAGTGAATAAGGTGGATGAGGAAAACATACACTGCTTTTATAAGTCTGCCTTGCTTTTGTATGGCACTCAGCAGCAGCATTCACTGAATTTTGATCAGACTTCATAAAGACACTCATAAAAGAGGACTTCCTGAACTGATTCAGAAAGTGGTAAGAATGATGGGATAAATGAGTTCAAAGGGAGAAGGAAATGTTTTGAGGGAGATTGATGCAGTATGTCTTTCACTGTAAATTTTCTTAAATTTAAATATTCAACATATAGTTCAATTATACCTTGTACATTTTTTCTTAGCCTTCCAACCTAAAATGTACCAATATACTTAATGGGAAAAAAATGAAATATCATTCTCTCATTCTCTCAGGTCTTTGGAAAGGTTAAAAATTATAATTCCTCTACAGAATTGCAGGACACATATTATATTCACAAAAAATGTTGATTTCTTATCCTTTCCTGTTTTTATTACAGCCTCATAGGAAATGAGGAGGTTATAAATGTATAAGTGTTTTAGATTATTGAATTTCATCACAGGACCTTGGATTTAGTCAAAGCTGCTTCCTAGTGTTGTTTTAATGAAAATATTGGAATCGTTAAAGATATTAGTAAGCTATCATTTCCAATTAGCTGCTAAAGAGACTTCACACACAAGTTGCTCCTGCTTCGTCCCCATTGTAATATATTAGTTCATGTATGCAAAAGCCTCCCTGGCACTGAAGTATGAGAGCCCACTAAAGCTGCAGAACAAATTACTTAGTTGTTCTTTTATGAATGTCCCTTTCTAACCTTCATTACACCAGGCCAGACTATTATTTGATGTAAGCTGGCTAGCAGCTGCTAAACTTATAAATCCATATTATATGCGATGGATTATTAAATAAGATTTTTGGCAAATTCTCTCAATATACATAAAGAATAAGCCTATTTTTTTTCTCTAAGAGCTTTGGCTTTGTTAAAAAAATGTGCCTGTCACAAAACACTTGTAATATTTATATTTTCAGCACTGAGATTTTTATAGTCAATATTGAGAAAGAAGAATGTACTTGTGAGTTTTACTATACATTTTCCATTCAATTATACAAGCTCTTTAGAATTCTCTGTAAATGGTATGAAATATTCAGATTTGAAAACTCAACTAAAATTGTGTTCAGAGGTAATCTTTTTATTTAAAACAGCTGTGGCTCATAAGTATGAGATGATTACTAAGGGACACTAATGTATTTTATAATGTGATTTTAAGAAGGATTGCACACTCTGAGTCTGTTAGAATTCAAAAGGGATGAATGATTATGGTATAAAATATATGATTACTCCATATGGAAATCATGCAGATGAGACTTGTCCAACTAAAAGTTTGTGATAGTTTAAGGACATTAAGAACATATATTGAAAGACAATTTCATAAAGAATGAAAAACAGAAGATGAACACAAATTACAATCTAAATATTACATGAGTGTGATATTTAGTTATGTGTTGACTTAAGGGAGTAAGAGATGCACAGCAGATCAGGAAACCACGGTTCTGGATGTTTCTGTGCATGACTGACATGTAGGCCAGCAGACTGAGGGAAGAATCTCCACCTGAGATGTGGGTTGTACCAAGCAATAGAATTATAGCCTGGATGGAATATAAGGAAAAGAAGACAGAAGCGTTTCCATTTTGAAGACCTCTGGTCTTCCTGGGTAGGTTTGTCTTTTGGTGCTATGGCTTTGGACATCAGTCTCCACATCTCTAGTTTTTTCAGTGTGGACTTACAATGACAAACTTATGGTGAGCTCAGAAGTCTTAGATCTTGGACTTAGATCTTGGTGCTGCATCTTTGATTCCCCCTGTTCCTCTCTTTTTGGCTGAGTAGCTGTGGGATCCTGTGGCTCTCCAGCATGGAGACGGCCAATGTGGACTCTCCAACCTCTGATCCTTGAGCCTACCTAATAAATGCTGTTGCATTTATTATATATACTGTTCCTCTATAGAAACCTAATATAAATCATGGAACTGAGATTAGTTATAGACAAACAGAATTTTAAGGATGAATTTTGAGAATAGTTTAGGATTCCTGCAATTGGCTCTCTAATTGATGAGACCTAAAGTTTCCATGGTCTTTCCTTCTGATAATGCAGAGAATGTTGATAGTTCATAGTGTGAACTGTTTAAAGTAATATGCAATACATGTCCTTTTGATTATCCTAATTTGAGACTTGTTAGACCCAAGGAATTCAGTGAGTTTGAACATTTTTTACATTTTTGGAAGAGTAAGTTTTAGCCAAAGACTGACTCACCATGGCCCAATAGTTCCCTGAATCCATCCTTTCATTTTCCCAGTTCCAGAATGCATAATTGAGACAGATATACTTAGCACTTGACAGAATCCCCATATTGATTCCCTGACCAGTACAATGAGGGCTATGATGGTGAAAAAGACCCAAAGGGAGACAACAGGAGTTGATTTCTACCTGAGAAAATAGTAAATCAAGGACAATATCACATCCCTGAAGGGAGAGAGAGATTACTGCCACCATCAAGGACTTGAAAGATGCAAGACCTCTCTCAATTTAGTTCTCTTATGTGACCTGTGCACAAAATACATAGGTAAGGAGAATGACAATGGACAGTACTCTATCCTTAATGAAGCGGTGATTCTAATTGCAGCATCTGTACCAGATGTAGTTTCTCTGCTTGTGTAGATTAATATGTTTCCAGGATCTGGTATGCTCTATACCTACTGCAAGGCCCATGAGAAGCAGTTTACTTTCAGGTGGGATGATTAGCAATATATCTTTACTGTCCTACCTCATGGGTACATCAACAGCATGTAAATGGTATGAAATATTCAGATTTGAAAACTCAGAGTTCATTTTTATTTTTTAAAAACCATGGCTCCTAAGTATGACATATTTCTAAGGGACACTGATACATTTTGTGATGTGACTTAAAAATGATTAAACATTCTGATTCTGTTATAATGTGAATGAGATGAACAATTATGGATATAAAAAGATGTGATTATTCCACATAGAAATCGTGCAGATGAGACTCGTCCAACTGAAGTTCTGTGATGGTCACAATTTACTTCTCAGGAACCTTGATCAACTTTTTCTTCCACAAGATATCACACCAGCCCATTACATTGGCGATATTATCCTGATTGGATCAAGTGAGCAGGACGTATCAGAAATGTATTGTTTAAATATTTGTATTTTACAAGAAGGTAAATAAATTCAGCCAATATTTAAGGGTCCTCTACCTCAATGAAATTGCTTTCAGCCCAGTGGTGTGAGGCATGCAGGTATATCTCCTCTAGGAACAATGATCATTTCCTGGATCTGGCCCCTCCCATAACCAAGTAGGGGGCATAAAACCTACTGGGCCTATTTTGATTTTGGGGGCAACATACGCCTCTCTTGGTTTTGTTATTCTGTCCCATTTATTGAGTGACTCAGAAATCTGCTAGTTTGGAGTGGGAATCAGAGAAAGAAATACTTCTGCAAAAGGTCCAAGCTACTATACAGGCAGCTCTACCACTTGGACTATGTGATCCAGCCGATTCAATGGCCCTTTAATGTCCATAGGGATAAGGAAGTTGTATGAAGCCTTTACCATAGGTGATTCACAGTGATGTCCCTTAGGATTTTTCAGGAAGGGTCTGCCATCATCTTCAAACAACTACTCTCACTTTAAGAATGGCATGCTTTGAGCCTCAGTAGAAATTAAATGCTTGACCATGGGACATCAGGTTATAATGCAACCTGAGCTGCCCATCATGCACTGAGTGTCATCCATCACAACCATTGATAAAGTAGGATATCACCAAATAGAAGTGTATATATAAGTGATTGGGACTGAGGAAATTCTCAAATTAGAAGACAGTTACATGAACAAGTGATCCAAATGCCCATAGCTCCTACTGCTGCTATACAGTACTACCTTTTGCCCCCCTGGATGCATGTATGGCCTCAAAGAGTACACTGTATAATAAGTTGACACAGGAAAATAAGACTGGTTCCAAATTTAAAATGATTCTACATGTTATGCAAGCACTGCATGAAAGTTGACAGCTGCAGCAATATCCTTTTCCACAACACCAATAAAAGACAGTGAAGGAAAATATTCATAGTGGCAGAATTTTTGGGCCATTCATGAGATCATATATTTTGCTTAGAAGAAAAAAAAATGGCCAGATGTGAGATTATATACCAATTTAAGTCCTGTAGCCAGTGATCTGACTGAAAGTTAAGGATTTTGAAGGGAATATGATGGAAAATTGATTACAATGATATTAGGGAAAGAAGTACATGAACAGAGCTTTCCACATGGGTGAAGGATGTGAAGATATTCTTGTTCCATGGAAATAACACACCAAAAGATGACCTCGGTAGAAGAGAATTTTAATTTAATAATCAAGTGACTTGTTCTGTGGATAGCAGTCAATCTCTTTCCTCAGCCACTTCTGTCATTGCAAAATGAGGTCACGAAGAAAATGACTATGGTGGCAGGGATGGAAATTAGCCATGGATTCTGCAATGTGGACTTCCACACACTAAGGCTGATTTGACTATGGCCCCTGCTGAATGGTCAATCTACTAGCAGTAGAGAAGAACACTAAATGCCCAGTACGGCACCAAGCTCTAAAGGGACTTATGGTGTTGGCAGAAATGTTTTATCTACACTGCCCAGGGGAAATTGGACTACTTCACAATGTGGGTAAGGAAGAAAATGTTCAGAGTACAGGTGATCTCTTAAGCCATTTCCTAAATTACCATGTCATCATGTCCTGTTATTAAGCTCAATGAGAAACTATAAAAACCCATTTCAGGCAGGATGACAAAGAGCCAGAACATTAAGGAATGAAGGTGTGCGTTAACTCATCAGGAAGAAGCAAGGCTTGCTGAGGTACTAGGGAAACCAAGGGAATACAAATATAGTAGGAGAAGATATTTATAAATATCTTCTACAACTACATGACCAGTTATAGAAAGGATTGTAATCATGATGAATATTTCTTTGCTATTTTCTTAATATACTTCTGCATGTATACATATATATATATGAAACCCATATCTCTTCTTTAATTGCATTTCATAATTCATTTCATTTTCATTCCATTACATAATATTGATTAACTTAATACAGGCAATTAAGTAAAATTATTTAATTTGTAAAACTACAATATAAGATTAAATTTAGAATGTGAAGGCAGGTGTAACTGTTATCCAATGCTGGCTAGGGAATTAAGAGAATTTTCATTTGTACATGGGATAGCTGTATCACGTTAGGTATGATTATGAACTTGCTGTTGTATTTGGAGGCTTAGAGGACTAAAAACTTTTCCTATGCTATGACCCTTAAAATTATGTTTTTATTCTGATATTTAAGTCATTTATGTTAAACCCACAAAACATAAATTAAGGAACTTTCATGCTCTTTACTTTTCATTGAGTTTTCTCCAGCTTGATTTCCATATGTAGAATTATGGAGGATAGGAGAAATGTTTGGAAGAATCACAATGGATATGATGATAATTAAATATATCTTAGGAATAAATAAATAAGAATGATGTGATAGATTATATCATGCTTTGCATTTATTTACAGGCCTGACATGTATGCACACATGCATACGTGGACTGATGTTCCATTGTAGAGAAGAATTATAAGTAATTCACGAGTGTATTTGCTTCATTGTGGTGTGGAAAGGGGAAATACTTTGGTCAGTGGAATGCAAGTGAACCAGATATATGTCATGATCCACTAAGGCATCACTGAGTTTCATCTCTTCTCTTTCTCCCAGGAGGATACCATTCTCCAAAGAAGGCATTTTCCTTCAAATTGATTTCCAGAATGAAAAGACTCACAGGAAGAAGTACAAGGTATACACAGACATCAACGTGCATTATAACTATGATTATTGTTATAATTCAATAATATTTAGGGTCTTTTGTTGAACTGCAATAGAACTGACTCTTACTGTTGGCTGTATTTTATTTCATTTATTTTATATTGGCTACAGCCTTTGTTAACCTACTGACATCAACTTAAATTTTACTCCCCAAAATGTATTTATGATAGAGGCCCACCTTTTCATTTGACTTCCTCACATTTGAAGATGTTACCATTGTTCATGTTTTGCTCTAAGTTATATTTATTTAAAAATCATTTTTTCCTTAAATTCTTTTATTGGTACATTTTAGGTATACAATACATTTACATTTATCATTGGGTACTTGTACCTGTACATGATGTATCTTGGTTCTTATTTTTTCCCTATTCTCTGTCCTCTCTTCACCCCCTCCAACCTTCTCTATTTACAAAAACTTTGTTTCCATTTTTTTCTTTCTCATAACTGGAGGGGAGGGGGAAAGGAAAGAAGGAAAAGGAAAAAATTAAAAATTATTATTTGAAGGGAAATCTTTCTCACAGGAATAAATCTTACAGATGTGGCTTAAATGTAGGTTTTGCATTTGAAGTAAACTTTTATCTCAAAAATATTTTCCTCTATTTGGGAAAGAGAGATAGTATTCCTTGTGTTAGAATCTGCAATATTTAGGGTATTGTACCCCAGCAAGTTATAGTCACTTTACTATTTTCCTTTGTTCTCACCAGTTTTCACTATCTCCTAACATGTTAAATCCTGGTAATCCTACCTACCAATAGAGAATTATAGGAGGAAAAAGATAGTGTTGTAAGAAAATGATAGATGTAAGTAGTAGGAAAATACACCTCTGTCAAGATGTTGAAGCACATATATAGTATTTAAAGAAAAAAGAAACAGACATGTTGGCTCAACACCTATCAACATCATTAAGATATGGAAAGAGGATAACTATCTCTTACAGATTTGAGAAAGAAGTGTAAAATGTTTTTCAAAATGTCCTGAAGGAAAGCAACTGACCTTACATCAAGATAAGACTGAAAAATTTCTAAATACAATTGTCCTGATGCCATAATATTCTTTGTAACATAAATACATGAAAAAAAAAAAAGAATTAGAATTACCTCCAAGGTTAGGTGGCAGTGAATTTGCCTAGAGTGAAACACAATTGCATTACTTCTAATTATGAAGCTGTTCACAAAGTTAAATGGATGATTCTGAACATTTTGGGATGTGAAGTACCAAACTGCTACTATTATTTTTGTAAGATTAATTCTCAGAAGTGAGAGTTTTGGAATAGTTAATTGTACTTTAAATTTATATAGATACTAGGAAACTGTGGTTCAAACTTGATGTGTATATAAATCATCTGGAAATCTTGTTAAAATTTGGAGTCTGATTCATTAATTTGGAACAGAGTCTGAGAGTTTTCATTTCTAACGAGCTAGAAGATGACACTGATGCTGTTGGCCCATGATTCACAATCAAGTAATGAGGTTTTAAACCACAATAAAATTGTACCAATTGAAATGTCTTCCCTTATCAGTGACCTGAGTATTCATCTAAGGAAGCTCTTGGGTCTTTGAACTGTCATAGGTAACACAGTATATATATTTGTCAAACAATGGACACACTATGCAGGCAGTGGATGTGCTATATAAAAAAATGTAGTCAAGTGTTTGATATTCTACAATTTACCTACTATGAAGATCAGCTAAAATAGCAATTTAATCTCATTTTTTCTTTTTCTATTTATTATTTATACAAATTATTTTAAATATTTTAATAGATAACTCCCTTGTCAATTATTAAAATTAATAATATTGCTTTGACTTCAGGTGTTTCATTTTCTTTACCATATAAAGAGAAGCAGAATGGAGGGGCAAAACACTGATCTAATTAATTTAATAATACATGATGAAAATAAGCTTAAGTAGTGTGAATAAATGTGTATAATAAATGTGTATAATAGTAAATGTGTATGTATAAATATATAATAGTCATTTTTTGTATTTCATGCTACTTATTTTAAGGATACACACACACACACACACACACATATATATATATCAGTATTTGGCAATTTACTTCTTCAAATATGTTTCACTTTTCACTTTAATGAAAGTAAAAGAAACTTGTACTTTCTAAGGAGAAACCAAGTGAAAATAAGACTGACAGCTGTTAATTGATTTTGGGAAAGGTGGTGTATGACAGAGAGTTAAAAACAATCTGTGCTACTTCACACAGAGAATAATTCACATACAGAAGAGTGAGAAAATTTTTATTTCTGAAATTAAATTAAGATAATCAAAATTCTTGTGGCAATGGAAATAGTGAAATAGAAAAATCTGATATAAATTATATTCACATATTTTATTAACTTCCAATATTCATTCTTTCCTTAAAAGCGATATAGTTTTTTTAAATGTTTTATAAAACTTTCAAGTGAAATAGAACTATTTTGAAGGTATAGTTACTTACACATTATATGGTTATTTTAAATACTTTTCTAGTAACTTAATCCTACTATGGACATCAGTCATGAATATTTTCATTCCAATAACAAGGAAAACATTTCTCTATTTAAATACAATTAAATATCTGAAAAAGACTTACATCTATATAGCAATATGGTAACCAAATTGTATAGCTTCGGCAAATGATTTTTTTCAGAAAAAATTATAAAGTCTTGAAAATTAAAAGAAGTGAATTGTATTAAATATTTAAACATGGTTTTAAAAGCCTATATTTTCAAAAACAATAGGCAAACTTGACTTGCTTTTACGTTACTTATAAAAAATATTAAAGTTGTTTTAAAATAACAAAGCTTAATATATTGTCTACTTGTTCCTTGAATAAAATTTTGGTCCAATTTGAAAGAATTTCCAGTAGAAAGGGAATATTTTTCCTGCACTTCTCTACAAGGGAAGGTCCTTTACATAAACAGTCCTCATGGACTCCATGTTTCTAACCTTGCCCACAGCACTGCCGCCAGGATTAATGAAATACCTTGGCACAGGGAAGGGGCTGGCTCTGCGGAAGCCTATCTCTCGCTCTTCTTCTTCCTCAGATGTGTAGTTTAGGAGAGAGCATGTACTTTGCTCTTCTACAAGTGAATAAGTCAATGTAACTATGGAGATGAGGATAAAGCATGCTTAAAATTATTATAACTATTTTGTTGTAACGTTAATAAGATTTTAATGAATATTTTGGCCTCCTTTTTTCTCAGGCCATTGTGTTTGTTAATCTACAACTCTGATCCAGTGGTTTTTCATCTTCTTTCTTCTAATTAAAGTCCAATAATTTTAAAGTCATATTTTCCCTATTGATTTTTCTCCTTCTTCTTTACTATTTTTTTTCTTTCAATCTCCACATTGAGCACATAGATACTTTTATTTCACTATTTGTCATATATTGCATTATAATAAAATATGTTACTCAAAGAATCATGAAATGTATTCCTTAGCTAGAAATCAATACATCCCAGGAGTGTAATCATTTTTCAAGATATATTCCTTAAATTGAGGAGCTTATTTTGGAAATTTGAACAGTTTAGATATCATTAACCAAACTAGCAGCAAGCAAAATTATTATATCGATAAATAGTCTTTAAGGGATAAAATGAAATATGGAAAATGAAATGTACTGTAGAAAATTCTTTATAATACATCTTCTTTATAGAAAAATAATTCACTCACTGACTTTATCTATAACAAAATATCCTACTAAAGACTTCAAACATGCAGTCTACAGTTCTATGTCTATGTCAGTAATATGACACACTTTTTGGGAAAAAGCAATTTTTCATTTATTTCCTCTTCTTTAATACTGATAGAGTTTAATACTGATAGAGTAATTACTTCGAAAAACTATTCAAATTTAAGTGAAGATTTAGGTACTTAGGAAACATCTAGTAATAAACTAACTGGAGTTTTTGTTTAATAGATTTACTTTCTCTATGAAATGGCCTCACTGTGTAGCACTGTAATTGTGCCTTGACTTTAATCATTCAGTAGATCAGAGAAAGAACAGAAAACTACAAAGACAAAGAAACAGAGATATAGTGTATGAGAGGGAATTAATTCATTTTAAATAAATCTCAATTTTCTTTAAAAAGCAAAATAATGTAATTTTCTGTTCAATAATGTAAAACATATAAAGCTTAAAAGAGAAGCAAAATGGGTTCAGTGCAATTATAGTAGCAGTAATTTTTTAAATTGCCTGATATTATTAAGGGTATGTATTTTAATTGAAGGTAAGTTTATATTCTTAAGCTATTTAATAATTTCACTCATTTAAACTAAATTGTTAACATCACCCAACAGATATTCCTGAAGGGAAATATAGGTTACATTTAGAGAAGAAAAATTTCAATAGGAAATAATACAAACACTAAATATGAGAAATATTCAAGGAATAAAAGATGAATGAAAATATTAATTCTTAAGGACCTACTTAAGGAAACTCTTGAACAAGATTTAAATACTTGAGGTAAAACTATTTTAAGAAAGCACATTGCCATCATTGATTCCAGTATCTTTGAAGTATATTTTGAATTTGGGTAATACAATTCTTCCTTCTTTGTTCTTTTTGTTCAAGATATTTGGAGTTTTTTTATGCTTTCAAACAATTTTTAGTTGTTTCCCAGTTTTATGGAGAATGTTATTTATATTATGATGGAGATTGCAGTGAACCTGTAGATTGCTTTAGGTAACACGGATATTTTAATAATGCATGACCATGAATTATCTTTTCTTTGTCTGTATCCTCCTCAACATTTTCACCAATGACTTATAGTTTTCATTTCAGAAATTTTTCTCTGCTTTGGATAAATTTATTCCTTGATATTTTAATTTATTACAGCTATAATAGGATTACTTTCTTGATTTTTTTTTCAAAAATTTGCTACTGATATACAGAGACAGCACTTGTGTTTTTATGTTAATTTTCTATCCTGAATTACTGAATTTGTTGATTAGTTCAAGCAGCAAGTCGTTTGTGTTGTTTATTGTTAATGGAGCCTTTGGGGTTTTGTATATGTAAAATGATGTCATGAGCAAATAGTGATATATGTTGCCAGGATTAGAATAGTCAGCCCCCAAAAGGGATTTAATTCCACAAAATTTTGAAATACTATTTATTAAACAACACAAAAAACTATATAAAATGAAAACTAACTAGAGAGCTAAAATGTGGTACGCATAATAAATGCATTGAAAATGTACTGAAATTTTTCTGCTAAGGTTCAAAGTTACCAGTGAGATCCATATCTACTTTTGCCCTGGCCTTTCCTTTGCCTCTTCCTTCTTTTCTTATCTGGCAAATATATTTTATGTTCTGAAATACTTTAGGTGTTCCTCTTTGTTGGTAAAGACTAATATGACTTTCAAAACCACTCAACTATCGAAAGAAGTTATGAAAATAATGTTCAAAATTCAGATACTATTCTATTTGTAGTAATTAACATTACTAAGGCAAAGAGACACAGCTATGACAGAATCAGTTTTCATAATTATTGGGATATTTTATAATGATTTGGCTATCTATTCGAGTGTAATGAAAACTTTAATACATTTCATGCTTCAATTATGCCAAATATACTGTTAAAGTCATTCTTTAGACTAATCCTCTCATGTCTGACACACAGGTACAACTATCTTCCTTGTAAATAAAGTAAACTTCAGAGAAGGCATTTAACAGTTTTTAAATCCTCTCAGTTGGTATATAAAAAAGGATCAGAATCCAATAACACAAGGTTTGATACCTTTGTACTATTTTTTAATCTTTATTGGAAACTACAGAACTATCTAGGAGCCCAAGATTTGAGGATCATGATCCCAAAGGGAAGATAACTTCACTGAAGTAAACCGAGTCTACATCTGCTATTATTTTTTTTAAGATATATTTTTGGAATAAGGGAAAAGGGAGTTAGCATATACACACAGCCAGCCTTTTCTTTCTGCCTACACTCTATACCTTGTGCCTTTAATTCTTTGATGTTATATGGCAGGCTTATGTTTCCTAATTTTGCCCTGGAGTCTGTCTGCTCCTTTTTTAACCTCTTCATGTTTTACCCATATGCCCTTGTTGGGTCCAAATTCCCTCTAATTCTGAATAGTTATTTGTGAATTTGACCTGTTTTTAATTTTAGTATTTGCTTCTTTCACTCAGTAGTCTTCTTGATTTAGATATCAATTATCCTCTGTAAATACTATAATATGTCATTTTCATCTAGTAAACTGGATGACCTCTATCTCCTAGAAAGGTACGGATTTTCTTACTATTCATTGAACAAATAATAACAAAAACTTAGTACACACCAGCCACTATTGTAACCATGGAATAAAGGGATCACAAATACAGGTCCCCATTTACTAGAAAATGTACAGGAAAATGATTACAAAGCACTCTACATTTATATAGAATTAATTTTAGATAATCATAAATACTATAAAGAATACAAAGTAAGAACCATAATAATAAAGGATAATCAGGTTTCCTGGGTTCTACTGCTGATCAACTAGGCCTCTCTGAGAAGATAACATTTGAGGAGAAAATTGTGTGGGCCTTTATAACTAAAAGTAGAGAATAAGGAGGACACAAGTATGAGGTATGGTATGAAAGCTAGCATTAAGTTAGTAATGTAAGGGCGAGATGTTTAGGTTTCCAGTGGGCATTTCTCACCCTTCATTAAAACAGCAAATATGACCTGACACTAGTTTTTAAAATTATCATGTGAGGATGAACCCTAGGAGTATTATAGAAAAAGAAGTGATGGGGACTATATCTAGGGATGCCAACGAAGAGGTGGGCGAAGAGTTTGATGTGGGATGTATTCGGGAGTACTAAACTGCCTGATTTTCTGACAGATTTGATAAGCAGGTACAGGAAATAAAAAGACTCACTTTGGAAGGCTTAGAAATGAAGAGAAAGCAGTCATTCAAGACAGTGTTCCATTGATATAAATCAACTCACTTACACTTACTGAAAGATTGACAAGGGAGTGGGGAATCTCTTTTTTCATAGCATTTCAATCCAATTTTATTAGAATATAACATTCATTTCTAACTGGAATAAGTAAGTGGACATTATTTGAAATCATATGTTAAATTACATATATACAACTCAGAGATATTTTAAATTTGAGGAAAATGTTGTATTTGCTTATTGCACATTACCTCTCTAAATATCATTTAAGTGTATTCAAATGCTGAATTATACATCACAATGGTCAGCCTATATTTACACAAATTAACCAATAATATTGCTAACCTTTATAAATTCTCGAATTGATTGCAAAAGGTGGCATTATTATCAATATTTTCACATTATCTATCATAATTGATACAGTATTTATATCTTTTTCCGTATTATATGTCAACCACAATGAGAAATACTAAAATTGTGCTAAAATATTTAATTATCCATCCATAACATTTACTTCAGGAAAACTTTTCTGTTCTCCATTACAAAAAATGTGAATGCTTATTACTCAGTTTTTAAAACAAAATTTCCCATATCACTATGGATCATACAGTACAAATATACCTATATTTAATGCATATTAGGTGGCAAATAGATTTAGACAGAAAATAAGTGATGTTCATCAAGCTCACAATGTGAGCACTAAGTAAATATGTTAGATAAATGCATTAAGGAATTCTCAAATTATTCAAATTGCAGCTATCTGGATTAATCGACATTTCTAAATGATTTTTCAGTGCTATATACAATGACACAGGCAGAAATATTTTCAAAGAGTCGTACCTCCCAGAGTAGCAGATAGCAAGAAATGAGTCCCATATTTCTTGATAAGATTTTCTGTGATTTGCTGAAGGGTAGGTCGACGTCCCAAAAGTCTTATGTTGCGGAAGAATTCAGGGGCAAGAGGCAGAGGGGAGCCAAGGAAATTTCTTCTCTCAACTGCAAGGTTATTTACTTTCCAGCGGCCAAACTCTCTGAAAAGCAAATTTATTTTTATTCATGAATGCACAATCTATCTGAATGTTCTCATTTGAAAAGTTCAATTGGTAGTTTAGCTGAGGTCATCACATTACAATGACTCAAGCTTGTAATAATGTGTCTTGTGCTCCGAGTAGGAGAAATAATATTTATATTTTATTTAACTGGAATGAATACTTAAAATCAAGTCACATAGTGGAAAAATAAGCCACTTAAAAGTGGACAGCTTCTACTGACATATTTTCCCCGAGGAAAGATGTATCTATAAAAAATAATTTTATGAGGCATAGAATATGAATATGGAGTTACTCAACAACAACAAAAAAGAAAACAAAAATTAAGATAATGATTTCCTATGGGAACCTGAAATGAAGAAACTTATTTTCATTACTCAGAGTGATACTCTCTATTCACGTTAGAGTGGGAACATATGAAGCCTCAAAAATATTATGGAGTGGCAAAAAAACTAAAAAGCTCATCAAAAGAGAAATAATATTTTTTAAATTTTCATTTGGTTTTTCACAGTCATCATTGTTATAGCATATTCTGACACTCAAATTCAACTTGATTAGCACTTTCTTAAGGTAGAAAATGACTACAGAAAGATGTTGCAAATTAGAGAAATGCCAGTTATGGTTATAAAGGATTTATACATTAAAAAGACATACATTTACATTGAGTTGAAAGCATCTTACTACCTTAAAAAGAGCTATGGTGTGAACTGGATCTCATGATATCAACTGCACAGAATTTTTCCTAAGAAGTCTCATAAAAATATCGGGTTGAAGATTTAGCTCAGTGGTGCCACGCCTGCCTTGCAAGTGCAAGGTCCTGACTTCAATCCCCAGTACCAAAAAAAAAAAAAAAAAAATTAAATATCTCTGATAAGGGAGGACTCACTTTACTGGCTTAATACTTTCAGGTGTATTTTAAAGTCAATATTTGGCAAACAAAAATCTTGATTTTATATTTTATACACATAGATTCTATTTATATATGCCCCCCCCAAGACTGCAGTATACCAGGCACAGTGCAGGCTAAGGGATTAATCTATGAAAGAGACTAATACTGCACATCTCCAAATGAAGCTCATCTGCTAGAGAAGTTTTAAAAATAAAGAAAGAAAATAAAGACATAAAGTTAAATTTTTAAAAATTCAAATCGTGGTAAGTTCTGGGAACTACACAGACTTCCTGCTAGGAGTAGCAGAAAGACTGTGTCCAGTGCTGTCCTGTTTTGCATTAAATTCCCAAGCAGAGCATCTTTGAGGAGAAAATGTGCATGTGGTATTTGAAGGAAGGTAAGAGGCTTCAGATGGAGAGAAATAGGCCAAACATTCACACAAAATAATGAAGAATACAGTAAGTCCTTATCAGAGATGAGCCACAATCTTGGAAATCTTTAACTATGAATATTCTGCAAATGCGCCACATATATAGCAGTAAAAACAAAATACCATCATTTGGAAACTAATGATAAATGAAAGAATCAAAATTTGTCCTGAAAATAAATAAATTTACTGCTTCCTTCACTGAGAAACTCTTGTTTTCTCCTTTAGGAATAGTGAATCTAAACAGTTTTAAATAGTCTTGTTGTACTGTTGGTTCTAAACATCAGCAATTGGCAGAATCACCTGTAAACTCTCCCAAAATTTCTGATTTATTGGATTTGGGGTAAGAATAAAGCATGTGCTTTTAACAGAAATGCTAATGCTGCTTTTCTAAAGGCCATACTTTTAAGAAAACAATTGATTTAGGTACTGTGGTGTACTGACTTTAAAATCTATTCAATATCGTGTGTTTTCAGAAAATGTAAGGCACATCGAAACTATATTTTTAGAAGACAATAAGAATTACCTTTGTTGTCATCTAAAATGTATCTGAATTTTGTTAAAGTATATATATATAAAACATACACATGTGTTATGTATGTATTTCATTATATGTGTAAATATTTCTCTTATTGGCAATATATAACAATTATACAGTAATATAAGTTCTAAGAAGCTATTTGTTAAACTACAAATTTAAAAAATAGTTCCTTATTCCTTCCTAAAATTATAGGTTTACTCTTGTTCTCCTAAAAAGTTTATAGTTTTATCAATTTAACCCTAAAATAGTGATATATGTTTTTCTAGGGATTAAAGCACAACATTTATTAACATGTATATAAATTTATAGATTAATATCTGAGTTTCTAAATGAATTCAATGAACTTTTAGCAAAAAGATTCAGTCCATGGTGATACTTTATGTCCATGTAAACTTTTCTGAAATGGTATTTCTTATGGATGAGAGTAACTACATATTATAAGAAAAAAATTCTGGCCTTCCACAACTTTAAAAAAAAACACTTAGCAAATATACAAATACAAATCCATTATTATAAATGACTTCCTTCATTTTCTTCCATTTGAATTTGACAAAAAATAGGCATAAGACAAAAGAAATAAAACATATTTGTGACAATTTTGCATTACTTATAACACCATTATGTACCTAACACCATTGGCAAAATTATCATTCTCAAGAGAAATTATTATTATATACTACTTCTTATTATTATATTACTAGCCTATAAAAACCTGAAATTTCTCAAAAGAAAATATACATAAAAAATAAATAATCAACATCACTAATCATGAGGCAAATGCAAGCCCAAACTATAATGAAATATCACCTTGTTTTAGTATGAATGAGTATTATTAAAAAGGCAAAAGATAGCAGTGCCAGTGAGTATGTGGAAACAGTTGCAGACTGTTGATGGGCATGTAAAATATTATTGCTACTATGGAAAACAGTAAGGAGTTTCTTCAAACAATTAAAAATAGTATTACCCAAATTGATATAGAAGTTGAGCATAGAGAGGAAGTTAGCAGAGACCAGGTAGCGTTCTATATGAGATGGGATAGGGTTGATCAATAGTATTATGTTATCTAATTGCACCATGGGTTGTGTGTAGATAATGATGATTTATTTTATTTTTCAAAAAGCTAGAACAAAAGACGTTGAATGATTTCACAATAAAAAAGATAAATGTCGGAGAAGGCAGATTTAAGCATTATATACTGTGTAAATGTATGAAAATATCACATAAACACCATACCTATATACATTTTTTATTCAGTTTTGTATCACCAAAAAATAAACTGAAACAAAATAAAACCTATAACCACAAGTAAGTATGTTATTGAGCTAAAATATGAATGAATAACTGGACAATAAAGGTTTTAAAATAATTTTTCTTTGTTAAAATTCAAATGTGCAATATTTTATTTAGCATAAAAATTTGACTATTCCTTGATATTGACGTTCTGCATCTATGTCCCTTCAGTTAAGTTTTCTTTCCCTTTAGATTCACACACTTTCTTCAGGTATGAAAAACCTAACTGGGGGAACCTTGTGTGGGACATTCTCAGCTCCTACAGCCTCAATTCCCTATTATTTCACACGCACAAAAATATTGCCACCTTGTATGACCAATTTATGCTCTGCCGTGCGGCAACCAAAAGCAAAGAACAAACTGTGGACACAAACAAATTGAAACTAATTAATTAACTAATTAACAAAATAAATAAACCCAATATTTTAATAACAATAGAAAAATTTTTCTTTATTTAGGAGCTTTATTTAAAGTTATTTTTCTTTACTATTTTCCCTCATATTATCCTATAAAGAATCAAGCAAAATACTATAGCTCTGATCATGTATATGCAACATGCTTAGTTTGGGTAGAAAACAAACATGTAATATGTAAAATGTAAAAGGTCTCTCGTGCCACTTGCTATATATTTTTCCTTTTCTCATATTTATTCCTTTCCCTTCTTTCCTTTCCTCACCCCATCCATCCTCCCCTGCCCCTTTGGACCTTTTCTTCCTATTTCACATTATCTGTTATACATTTTGGTCCTTATTTACACTTTCCTTTTCTCACACTAGAGAAACTATTCAATATTTACACATGTGTGTCCTATTTATTTCACTTAAGATTATGGCCTCAATGTGCTTCCATTTAGCTATAAATGTCTAATTTCTTGTTCTTTATGGCTGAGTAGTACTCCATTTTATTTAAAAAAATCTTTTTTATCCAGTCTCCAGTTGATGGGCAATTGGGCTGTTTCCAAGTTTTAGCTATTACAAACTGTGCCGCTATAAACATGGGTGTGCATATTTTGTTTTTATTGTAATGATACATGATCATAATCTTTTTAAAGTCTCTCAGCTAAAACTCATAGAAATAATCCTGAAACGCTAATATAATAACATTTTACATAGAGGAAATTATCTCTGGAATTCTAAATACCACCACACTCTTAAAAATGGTTACAGTATTAGATATAAGCATAAAAACCTCGGGTCACTTTCCCTCAATCCAGGATAAGATTTCACCTACTGGTGTACGTTAAAGGCAAGTGTGACCTTGTGACTGACTTAGCAATGCCACGGAGGATGTGAGATTAAGCCAATCCATTATCCTTGAACTTGAACAAGGATGATCAGGGTTCTTATCACCAAAACTATCCATCCTTTTTTTCCAGAATGAACAAATATATGAACTATAAAAAATTGTTATATAAAGTCATCAAGTTTATAGGATTATTTGCCTCTTTTGGCAATATAATATAGAGCCTCATAACTGATGTATTCCAACTTTGAGAAAACATAGGAAAGGAACAAGGCATTAATGTGTTTACATATTTTCTCATTCCTGAAGGAAAGATTCACCTGAAGAAAAGTAGAGCTGGCATTCATTAAATTTTGGAAAAACAAAACAGTGGAGTGGTGAACTGAAAACATGATCATAATGTTAACATTTTAGTTAAAGACATTTCAGGATCCCACTCAGATACTTTACATTTATATTAAATTAAGCATTTTTTTATCTAAATTCTGCATTCTACATAGAACCTTTAAAGAACTTAAATCTCTTCCTATCATAACCTCTGCCTGTATTTAAATGAAATATGGCAATCTTTAGACTTTAACATAACTCAGCCCCTTTAGAGGAACCAAGGTTTTGAAAACAAAAAATGGGCTCTAATCCGTTCGATCAGAATATTACTTTGAAAGTGACATTCTTGGCTCTAAGGTAACTTTGTTAGTTTATTAGGGCTGTATATTTGTCTGTTACACATTCTGGCTTGCAAGAATTTATTATTATATGAATCCACATAAAGTTTATTTTCTACAATGTTTATTGTGATTTTATTCGTAACCATTTCAAAACAAGATTGGAAAACAGACAGCATCTTCAAATTTCATTTAAATGATGGTTACATAATCACCACATTGCCATTGATCTTTTTTATTACCATTTAAATCTTATGTTATTACAGAAGTGTACTTAGTGTATTTAAAATATATTAACTATTATGATTTCTTTAAAATGCAGTCACTAAAAATATAGACTTGGCCAGTGTTGATACTGGAAATTTTGAATTCAATATCAAGGGAAAAGCAGCATGAAATATTGACCAAACCAAATGATGCAGTTGCTGAGATTTATCTTTAACTACTAATTTACACTGAATGAAGTTATTTGTCTAAACTCCTAAAAGCTATTATTGTGTTAGTTTCACATTACTATGTTTGGTGTCTTATAATTTTAATTCTATCAATATGCATTAAAATTTGCAGACACAACAGAATATTATAACAAATGTATTGCCCAATCACTAATGTGGAAATAAATTCAATGTGAATATCATAAACAGACTTGCCAAAATTTAGTAGCAATAACCTTCTAATTACATCTGTAAAATCATACTGATGTTAAGAAATGCCACTAATAATCAACACTAGTTCTCATAATTTTATTGTGTTACTGATATATATATATATATATAATTAGCTTTTTTAACACTGTTTTTATATAGCATCAATGATGCTATTTCCCATTTGGCTCATAAAAGCAAAATGTCCCCCATGGCCTTTATGAATGTAGCTCTGAAGCTAGTGTTTTGAATGCAGCTTAACATGAAGCAGTTGCCAGGGCAGAAAAATCCACACTTATTCTCCTGCCCCTTGATATACCCGGCTTATTAGTCTTCCATTTTTCAATATAGGAGTACTAAGTTTTTTAATTAGGGAGTTATCTTTGGATGAGGCTAGAAATTTAGCAGAGTGAATCCATGAAAACTAAATTCTAGAAAAACAATCACAATTATGCCTTATATATGTTATATGTATTTTATATGTATTTATACCTTTGTATATGCATTTATATGTAAATATTTATATGTACAAGTTTGGAAAGGCAAAAATTATTGACTGATATATTTTGAATGAACTTCCAAACTCAAAGTATAGACAATTAGCATGATTACAACACACATTTGCCCATTTCGTTCAAACAAGGGTGCAGTAACCTCTTTACTATATCACTGAACCAAAAGATTGATAAATTTTAAAACAATATTCAGGCCTGTGAATATCCATGTTCTTTTCTAGGTTTTAAAATATGTTAAACTTTTAAGGCTATGAATTGATGAAAAGTAATTTAATTTCATGTTACATAGCTCTTAATCCATTTCTGTAGTGTAATAGATATAATTTTATTCAAACAAGTTAAATATCACAGAATTTAATTATCACAGTCTCTACTATTAATACCAAAGGTAGTCTATTAACTATAGGTAGTAACATAATAATAACATATGGCATAGCTATATAATGTTACCACATGTATAACTGCACATTGATGATTTATGTTTAAACAGATTAGCAAATATTTTATGTAAAAATACATGTTGTAACTGATGACTTTCTAAGTTGAAGAAAGGGAAATAAATAGGTGCTAGTTTTGCTTGGGCTTATTTCTTTCTAAATTTGGAGAATGTAGTTTAACATCTATTACAAGAGTTGTATCAACTTATCATAATTGTTTAATGATTTCATTCAGAAAATTATACAGATTTGGTAATTATTGATCAGTGTAAGCAAGCCAAGAAGCATAGATATTACTGGGCTAAAATAAAATACCTACTTTTTTCTTTCTTCAAAAGCAATAAACAAATGTGAATATATCTTTTTAAAATTTATTTAAAAATCTACCCTGATTCTTTCTGAAAAGGCACATATGTAAAACCTCTTTTTTACGTGTAAGATCATTGAAGTAATTTATCTTAATTCATAAACGGATAATATTTGTACATCATTCAGAAGTGAGATATTTCATGTAGGCAATTCTTTTCCAAAAGGGAATAGACTTAGGAGTCAGACAGGCAAAATTCATATTCAGTCCTCAATAATTCAATTCCCAAAACTTTGAAGGTTTGTATGTTCTTAACTTCATTAGTATATTGATGCCTCATATAATATAGAGACATCTATGTTATATGACTATAGAGATTTTGGAGAAAAATTTGTAAAACTTAGCAAAATAGTATAGGAAATGCTGTTTATCTCCTAGTAGACAATAGTATCCACATTCTTATGCAGTCATAGATTTTTAAATGTATAAAAATATCTTTGAGGAAGTTATTAATTAAAATATTAATGAATTAAAATATAAATAACCCCACAAAGAATTCCAGCATGAGCTAATAAATCAAACTCTTAGGGAAAGATGAATGCCAAAATAGCTGCTAATGAAAGGATATTGTGTTTTTTGATGACTTCTTCAAACGTTTTAAGAAAGTATTTTCATTGAGTTTTTTAATTGATAGATATAATCTCAGTCTCATAGCTCTGCATTAAACTTTCATAAACCATACAGTGAGTCAGGTAACTAGCCAAATAAATATCTATACAATAGATTATAACTTAATATACTTGTTCATTTCAAGTAACATGAGGTAAGGGCCAGGGAGTTAGCTCAGTGGTGCTGCTGTCTGCCTCGCAAGCACAAGGTCCCAAGTTTGATCCCTGGTACAAAAAAAAAAGCTGAATCAAGTAACATGAGGTAAAAAATGTATAATCAAAGACATTTTAGAATAATATTTTAGATGCAGTAAGTCAAATTATCAATTAACAAATTATTTTTCATAATAAAATTAGTTTTGAGTAGTAACATAATTTATCAGAATATTTTTCCTACAATAAGTTTTAAAATGTCTTAAAGAAAAGTCTTTAAAACTGTTAGGTGGTTTTCCCCATACAATCAAGGCAAAGAAAATTGTGTTGTGGTAGGTCATAGTTTTTAAGATATGAGTAATTTATTCCAATTTGCTCCTAACTTTATCTTTCATATGTACATGTGACAAGGAGGTTGGATATGGTACATTTTGACAAAATGAATTTTAAGGAAAGTGTGTAACCTTAATTTTAAAAGACATAAATTATTCATTCTCCAAATTATAACCTTTCAGTTTGAATTAAACTTGAGTTGCCTGAATACCATTTTGTACACAAACACCTTGTGAGATATAAGCCAGTCATGTAACCCTTTTTAAAATATTACAGTTAAATTGGATTTCAAATTAAAACTTACTAAACAGGCACAACATCTTAGCATTTTCTAAGCTTAAGATTTATATGAAATAATTTTGTTAAGTATCTCCAAATTTATAAATATCAATCCCCAATGCAGACGCTAACTTGATGTTTTCTGTCCCATCCCTGTTTACAACTAAGTTTGTTTCTCTTCTGGTTGGTGCTCATAGCAGAATACTCTTTTTCTATGGAGAACACATTACATATATTTGTTTGATTATTGGATTCATGTCTGTCTCTTACATTACACAATAAGGTCCAGATAGACATGAAGTATTGTTTTCTTTTCATGGCTGCTATATTCTTAAAATTCAAATTCATGACACATGATAAGCTCTCATTGAGTACAAATCTGAATCAAAAGATCTGTAAATGTTCTCACATGAATTAAAATAAAATAAATTCCTTAGAGAAAGACTGAGGTTCGCATACAGCCTGCTTAAAGTTCACAGAAAACAAAGCTCTTTGGAAGCATTCTCTTCTCATTTATACTCAAGTGTTCAAGTGACTGGGGAATAAGAATTAGTTATTTGCTTTAAATTAAGTATCATTAACACTACAGAACAACTTTCTTCCAGTAATAAGCAAAGGACATATTTGAGAAAAACACTACACTGAACCTTGAAAAAATCCTTGCCTATTAGTTCAGTGAAACATTTAATGCTCAAATTCTGAACCTCCAACAATTAATGCAATTCAAGGGCAGCAATTCTGCTATTTCAATTATGAGAAGATCATTAGTGTCTTATCTATGTGTCAGCCACATGCCAAGGGAAGGACACAGATTTACATACATTCAAGTCCCATCTTGCTAGAGGAGGGATAAATGTTTGACTAATTTTTTCCTAAAAATTTAAGTGTATTTTCCACCAATTAGCTGTCAATAATTTTAAATTTTCACAGGCAATAAACACAACTTTATATTAATAATAAATAAAAAATTTTGTTTGGCATATAATATTTGTCCTAGCACGAACTATAAGATGATAATTTAATTAGGTGTGTGTAAAGTAATTAACTTGGAAGGCTTAAACTATCACCCTGTGAAATATGTGCTCTTTTAATCTCCTCATAAATGAGATAATTTTGGTATAAATAATTACTGTAACATAGCAAGAGTTTTAAACTGAGAGGCTTGACACCAACAACCTTAAATTCTTTATAGATTAATAGCAATTTTGGTTGAAATATGAACTTTAGTGATAGTATCTTACATCACTACCCTCTGTGAATATGTGATTGAGAAGCACAGGGAGGATTGTGAGGAGGGAGGGGGAGAGAGAGAGAGAGAGAGAGAGAGAGAGACTGACTCAGAGAAAAAGCTGATGATAAGAAGAAGGAGACAAAGAGGAAGAAGAGGAGCAAGAGAAAGAGGAGAGGAAGGCAAAGGCAAAATAAATAAATCTGAAGTAAAATTCACCTATACACCAGTCTTGCTAATAGGGCTCTGATGCATAGGATGATTCCACACACTTGCACACAAATTCATGCAGAAGCTTGGATTCTGTAATAGATCTGAGCATCATTGAACAAGAGGAAAAGATTCCATCATGCTTAAAAACAGCATGATTTCTGCAAAGGAATATTATGTCTGATCATTCTATTAGAAATGTTATTTCAGTTATGAGAGGTTCTTCAGTGTCTTATCTATGTGTCAGCCATAAGGCAATGGAGGGCACAGATTTACATACACTCAAGTTCCATCTTGGTAGAAGAGAAATAAATATGTTCAAACTAATTTTCTAAAAAAAAAGAAAAAGAAGAAACAAACTCGTGAATATAATCTACTGATTTTAAAACAAAATACTAATCTCCTCTTTCAAAGTCTTTTTTTGAAAGATCAAGGTGCTAAAATAGACGTACAGAACACTGAAAAATCAAGCTGCTAAAATACTTAGTAATGCAGAGCATTTATATTTGACAAAATCTATCTAGATGATGAAAATATATGGAAGGGAAGATTAATCACAACAAAAATAACTAATCAGATCAGCTACTTAAATAAGAGACAAATTCTATAAACCAACTACCAATTATAAATATTATCATACATAGAGGGAGAGCAACAAAGTGTATTCAGTGAAAAAAAATAAAGATAAAAAGATGGAAACAATGAAGAAGGAAAAAAGAAATAGAAAATAAAAAGGTGAAACAGTAAGCACAAAAGTACCTAAACAAAATGTCCCTAAACACAATATAGACCTATGTAAATAATGTAAAGGATATTATAGGAGAAAATAAAGAAGAAAAATGAAAAGAAGGCATTTATGTCACATAAATAAAAAATATTTCGAAGTACTGCTGCATCATTGCAGTATTGAAAGAAACAAAATATGAATATGCAAAACTAATATTTTTTAAATTTCCAGCTCACCAGATCATCACTATCAGTTGAGTTTTCTTTTAAATATAGAATATTATTTAGAGATAGACATGCACTTTTTTTCAGAATTTTAATCTTCTGAAATGCCACAATTTTCACAAGGCACAATGAAAACCTAACAAGATCATAATTTATATTAAAGTTCACTTTCATTTGTACACTTTATGAGTTTAGAGGTGACATATTTTTTAAGTAATGGAGATGCTGTGGTAAAATAATTTGGATATATATCAACTGCCACTGTAGAGTATTCAGTAATATTCAGAACCCTTCAATAACATTATTACCTTTTTTGGCCATGGGATTAACTGAGGATTGAAAGTTGGCCTTTACACTGAGCTACATCCCAAGAATCCTTTTCTTGGACAGTTTCACTAAGTCTCCTTCTCGAAAAGACAGGGCTCAAAACTGTGGTTCTCCTCCCACAGAGCTGACTATTCATATTTGATCTAATATTTAAACATAATTATTCAACCTCTTCCTTCATAACTCTTCATAAATATTATGTGAAATACATATTGCCATTCATTTTTATTTTTCACATTTTTAAAAATGTCATGCCTTTCATGCATTAGACTAGCTATTGGTAGTTCTTTGGGTTATCTTAAAAGTTAGAAATAGGAAAGAGTCACAGCATTAGAGTCTTACAATTTTTAAAAAGTAGGTCATGTTTATGTTTGAATCTAATGAAAATATTTTTCTAGAATGGGGAAAATGTTTATTCAGCTATATCTGCTGAATAGTGTTGCACTTATTAGATATTATAACCAATGATGGTGGTAAAATAAGTATCAATGTATACATTTTACTGGTGTTTTTAATGAAGCAACTAGAGAAATATTAATTTAAAATTTAGCATCTAAATAAATGGATATACCACCATCAAAATGGTAAGAGGAGAAGTCCCAAGGCATTCTTTTGTGCTTGTGGCAGACATAATGATAACTCTTATAATTAAATAACATATTTTAATTTTCTAGCTGAGCATATAGCAGCAGATGGAAATAAACATTTTAAACATTTAATAGGAAGATGCTGCCAAGATATTCTCCAAAGAGTAATTAAAATTAAATTTTATAGAAACATTAATATTTTGTTATCCATATAAACATAAGTTAAATGTTATAACTCTTCTGATTATTTAACTAATATGTTTCATAGAAAAGAAAAAGATTAAAATAGGAATAGGGTGGCTGTGAAGTCAAACGTAACAATTCTTTGCAAAAATAAGCCTACTCTATTCGGAAGGCTACCAATGAGTAACACAGATGCAATGTTCTATAAAGATTGGAAAAATAGTCTGCAAGAAAATATAAATTAAATGTTAAAATATTAAGCTACATTGTTATATAATTTTAATTGACACTACAAAGGGGAACTTTCAAAACCAAACATCAGCTATTTATTCAATATTCAATAAATTAAAATTAAATATTCTAACAAGTGGCCTTACTCATTCTGGTTTGAGTTTGAATAACTATTTCAGAAATTAGGTAGAAGGACTTTTCTGAAAGAACTAGGTCAATTAAAAGTTAGGAAAGCCAGAAGTCCATATGGCATTGAATTCACCCAACTAAAATTAACTACCCTAGGTTTGGCTCATTCTCATTATTCAATTATTCATGTGCTATATGTGAAAACCTGGCAAATTGGAAAATTTCCAGTAATTTGTTCCATCAATGGGAGATGACTCAGTTCTATTTACAGACTTATATAAAATAAACATTTTCCTTTCCCTTCTCGGTATTAAAATAACTGACTATATAAGAACAAATTGAACAACCAAAAATCATAAATAATTCAATTTTCATGAGTTAGTGATTCATGTAGACAACCACACAAAGGTAGTGCAAAAGTTTAGTTAGTTCATTTATAAGTAAGCAGTTAGCAAGGTACAGTGATTAAGACAGAATCTGCTGATTGCAAAGAAAATAGTACACATGCATAGTTAAGAGGTAATTCAAGCCATACAGAAAGCTAAGGTTCAAAATGTAAAAGCAAACACAGGAGAAAGGAGAAAGAGTTAAGATAAGAATGATACATCTCAGAAAATATACTTCTCATGCAGAATACATTAAGTTAGTTAACAAGTCTTCTGTAGCTCTGGGCTGGACTTTCAGGAATTTAATGATGCAAAATAACCAGTTACAAGGTAACTGATTTTCCTTAAATGGTACACTACAAATCATAAACCCCAAATGGTTATTCAAAACCCACAGAGCTGCTTGTGACAGGTGATCTCTAGATAACAGAATGAGGTAAAGAGCTCTGCATATCCATCAAGACAAAGACAAAGAAAGGATTTTGGATTTTTGAGGTCCCCCTGAATACTCACAAGGGCTATTTGTCTCTTTTATGTTTCCAGGAAAAACTTACATTTTAGCCTCCTTCTGTCTATGATTTCATTCTTGAACTTAGTAAGACAACTAGCTCAGGTTTATGCAGTTTGTATAGAGTTAGGTTTTTCACTAGCAAGTGGTTATGTCTTGGAGAAGAAACACCATATATTAAAGGAAATAATTTTTAAAGTTTAAACAGTAGAAACGTGACCAGAGGGTTAATTTCATAATCATCTAATTATATGATCAACTTGTTTTATGACACCTGAATAAATTACTTATTATTAGATTCTTTATTTTCTATGTTGTAAAAACCTAACACTTAGAGCGGGTGTGGTGGTGCACTCCTGTAATCCCAGTAGTCAGGAGGTAGAGGCAGGAGAATTGCTACAGGTTTAAGGCCGGCCTGGGCTACATAGTGAGACCCTGTCTCAAAAACAAAATAAAACAAAACAAAACAAATCAAAACTCTCTAACAACTAGACTAAAAATTCAAAAAATCAAATATCTTTAGTTCAAAACCCACGGTTTAAATTACACATTCTGTAGAGGAAATTGCACAGGTTAAATTTCTCAGGATTAAACACAGTTGTAGGTAACTAGTATATAACTTCCTGTATATTGAAAGTTCTCCTATTGTATGCATTTACTTACAATAGTAAAAAAAAAAAATTTGGCTCTTGAAAATGTTCAACTGATTTGCAAATAATGTGTAGTCTACTGCAATGTTATATTTCTTTTCTCATTGAAAACTCTCAGCAACCTTGTAAGGTACATATAATCATTATATCTTTGTTCTAAATCTGATAAAATTGTGAGTGGGACCACAAAATGAACTTTAGAAGTTATATATTGTTTTTCTACACCAACAAGTGACTTATCTAAACTCCCTCAGGCCCCGGCATAAATACCTAACCCATGTGTCCTCAAACCAGACAAATGGGCAGAATATGCAGGTGCTGGCACCAGAAGGCAGAGAGGCCAGTTTCCTTTTCCTGAGACAGGGGCCAGTGAGCTGAAGATGGCTTGAGGGATAAAGCAATGCGGATATCTGGATTCTCTCTCTCTGCTCCTTAACTATAAAAGACGCTGCCCACCTGCACATGTTTAAATGGTGATTTGAAGAAAATGAGCCTCTCTGTCTCCTTAGAACTAGCTTTGAATAAACCCCTTTTCCTTCTTTTTACTAAAATTAATGGTCTTCTTTGATGTAGTCAGCTGGGAGCAAGTGAGCCTGAACCTAAGTTGCTTGTAGCAATACTAAAATTTAGTTTAATGTATTTGTTCAGTCTGCAACAGTTAATAAATTGATGCTACCCAGTAGAATCTTTGTGATGTAAAAGTAGCCTTTAATCATCTTGCTGGAAAGTAACATACATTAAAGGAGATTAAAAAGAAGGTTTTTGAGATGGCTTTCAGGATGGGAAGATGCATGTAAATTTAAGTAAATCATCTTGGAGGGACTTCAGACAGTCTGGTTATGAGTGTGCTAAAGGGTCAGAAGGACAGGAATGAAAATAATTTTATAAAAATAATGCTGCATGGTTTCAATATGCATTTTCATTGTGACCTGAAAATACACACTGGGCACTGGGTCATGGATTTAACTCAGTGGCACCATACCTGCCTCACAAGTGCAAGGTCCTGAGTTCAATCCCTGGTACCAAAAAAAAAGAAAATGCATACTATCTCTTCAAGGTAGTAGCATTTTTTAAAATTAAAGACAAAGCTAGATCTGGGGGATGGGGTACAACTTTAGGAAAACTATCCATGACCTTGACCTAATTTTTGTAACACTCAAGTCGGCACCATGGTCTGGTGTGGTGGTGCACTCCTGTAATCCCAGCACTCGGGAGGCTGGAGGAGGAAGATCTCAGAGAGTTCAAGGCCAGCCTGAGCTACATTTGAAACAGTGTCTCAGAAAAATAAAACAAAACCCAAAATCAAGTGGTCACTGTGATAAACTTGTCTGTAGACTAGTATTGTTTGTGCTGGAGCTCATCTTTTTTTTAGAACACATAATCAAGGTTTAAGTATAGCAATTGCATTTATAGTTTGACACACAAGAGCAAGGCTAAAAAAACAAAGTTAGGATAAATAGTCTATGTAAATGTTGTATCTCAAAGGTGGATGGAGTAATTCCTATTTATAAAATGTACGTTATGTCTGTAGAGTACTTTAGTAAATAATACAACTATAAAATATTACCTCAGTATTTACCATTGTTACAATATTATAACTTTAACATTAAAATGACATTTGAAGATACTTGTTTACCAAATAATAAATCATTTCCATGAGAACTGCATGGTCCTGAGAAACACAGATTCCTTAAATCCTGAGCTTGTTTAAATGACATTGTTAAAGTGAAATAGTAAGAATTAACATGAATCATATTGGAAATATTTGAAGAGATGGATCCGTTTAACCTAATGTGTACATTACACAATGTATACACATTTTAAAGCATCACATGTTACCCTATCGATATGTATAATTTGTATGTTTTTGTACATCAATTAAGGATTAATTTAATTTAAAAATTAAAACAATACACACTGAAACTTTTTAAAATTTTTAATCAGGTACATTAGGAAGAACGAAGTTACCTGTTAAGTCCTTTACAAATAGACTCTAATGAGGTATAAGAAATAAGGATGACAAAAATGAGACAAAAAATTATATTAAAATTGCATTTTTAAGGAAGAGTGTTGCTTCAGGAACCAAAAGTAATTCAAACTAACTCTTTTTCCCTTTTGCAGAAAAGATTTAATTGAAGCATGGTAATTCAGACTTATCTGTGTTTTACCATTTCCCACTTTATACTGCAGCCTAATGGTGAGGTCAGTGGAACTGGCAGTTTGTACTCTATCATGATTCCGGGGTCCTATGGAGAGAGACTAGGTCTGAGGTCTCTTTGAGGGCTTCCCCACCGAAGGTCAAGACATGTTGACCTTTGTGGTTTCCCCCTAGAAACTCAAATTGATTATCAGAGATCTCAGGCAAAGTGAGTGTGGGTGGCATTGGTGCTTTCTTTCCCCCCCTTAGACTTCTTCATACCCTGGACCCCACTATAACTCCTTAAAGGCCAGAGTAGAGCCCTCTACTGGCTTCATCTAACAGTTAAAGAAGCAGTGGTAATTTTCTCAATAGAGATAGAAGCCTATTTCCCAGAAGTTAAGAGAGAGACTTGGAAGTTCCAAATACTAAGGTTGGGTCTGTTAGCTATTGACTAAAATACTCCAGCTCTAGCTATGCATATTCACATTTTCTGTTCCTCTTTTTCTGCTCTAGCCCTCAGGCACATGTTACTATATTACCTGGATTTTCATTAGAAGGAACTACAAAGGGTTTTACTCAGATTTAAAAGGGAAAAAAAGGAGGAAGCCCATATATTCTCCCAGAGTGGAGAGCTTAGCTCTTATCTATTGGAGTGAGATTTCCTGGAGTCCATCAGGACAATTGAAGATGTGTTGGCAAGATGAACAAGAATAGCTCCCTGAGGTTTTAGGAAATGTGGCTCTAAAGGAAATGAGTCACTAAGGATGGCTAAACATAAAAGACCATGTAGGGAAAAGTCCAAATGAGATTTTGATCATGGAGAGCACAGAAAGGCAGTCTGAGACAGGTGACTATTTAAGTGGGAAAGCAAGTTACAGAGTAACATATTAGGAAGAAAAAAGTGTGGGAGTATAAGAGACAAATAAACTTTAGGTTAGACAAAGATGGGAAAGAGGAGAGAGAAAAAATTCTCACAAAAGGGTCTTATTTCCTGGCTGGCTCATCAAGAAAGTTACTTCACAGTGGGTGCTGGGGTAATTCTTTTCAGGTTCTTGGTGTCCTGAACAAAGACTTGAACAAAACACACAAAAAAGGTAGCAGAGATGTACATTTATTGAAGGCAGAAAAAAAATAAAAGCACTAAAAAGTGAGAGAAGGCAAGACTCATAGCAGGTATAAGGATACAGGAAAGCCATCTTTTGTATGGGCCAAATTCTTGGACTGATTTGTTCCTTATGCATGCAAGGCATTGAAACAGTTGTCCAATCAAAGTCTCATGTGGTCTGGTGCCAGATTTAAACTGCCTTATCAAAAGATGAGATGTAAATGAAGCACTGAAAGCAGCACTTTTCTGATTAGTTCCACATACAGTGCACGGAAAGTACAGAGTCATTCCGGATATCATATTCTATGTGTTTCCTGGGTCTCCATGACTTTGAAACCTTCCTCTAGTTTGACCGGTCTGCCCCACTCCTAACCTGCTGCCTCATTCCTAAGCATGAAATTTATAACTTCAAAAGATTATGAGGCAGGAGATTAGGGCATGGCAAACTGGCTGGGTAGTTGATATAACCTGTCAATCACAGAGTTTCAGGACATACCTGCAGAAAAGTTTCCAAAGCCCTGCACCTAGGATGAGTCAAAAAATGCCGTCAGTCTTCTCATGAGAATTCAAGTAGGTTTTTGGTGGGAGGCCTAGATGTGACATCAGCCTGAGGAGTGGGAGATACAAAAGATGGCTGCCATTGAGTTCTTGGCCAGTGTGCTCTCTCATTCACAGTGGTCCCGTCTTGACCTGTAGAGTGTACTTCCTTTCCTGCTTTTGATTGGCCCTCACTCACTTGGCCGAGCATGTTTCTTTTTTTACATTAAATAAATGTAAAATCCCACTACCGTTTGTGCTTGTCCTGGCTAATTCTTTGTTCAGGACAGAAAGAACCTAGAAAAAAACTGTACCTCTAGGAAAGAGTCCCCAGCTCCTCAGAACCTGGTATAGTTACATTGGAATGTTCTAAAGAGATTGTGTTGTTCAGAACAAATCTGTAATCAAAGTGAGAAAAAGATTCTACAAAAATTCAAAAATACAGAAAAAAGGATATCAAAACAGAGAAATGAGATAACATGGAAAAAGCATAACAGAATCTTAAAAAAAAGTTGATTCTTAGTATTGATAATAAAAGTTAATACAATGGGCTCTATAAAAATTTTAAAAATTTGTACATCAACACAATCAGCAAATATAAAAGTTGGATTATACAATCAGAGAAAATGGTTGCAAATCATATATATAAAGGCATTAATATCTGGAATATATAAATATCTCTGATAACTCAAAATCATTAAAAAGAGCAATCCATACAAAGCAAAAGAAGATTAACCAATTTTAAAGTAGATAGGGGACCTGAACTGACATTTCTCTTGAGATATATAAAAAGCCACCAAGCACTTAAAAGCTACTAAACATCACTAGTCATTAAGGAAATGGAAAGTCAAAGCCATAATAAGTTATCAGCTAAAATTGATTAGGACAGCAATATATTAGAGAAATAATAAGCAAATTGAAGAAAAATTTTTAAAATTTACTACATGTTTTAATTTAAATCAGTATGATCCAGGCCAATATTTTTAGAGAAGAATACTATATATTTCTATAATTGCAACAAAATAAAGAAAGAAATTTTCATATTACTGGTGCAAAACTCATTATTTAAGGATTTTATTTTTAAAAATCTATATTTTATTGTAGTTTGCAATATATAATAGTATATAAAGGGAAGAAATTTTTTTCCTACAATAAGATAATATTGTCAAAGAAAATTTGAGGAAAAACCATTTTCATTTGCCCAGGTTATTTATATAAGAAGTTAATGTATTTCACTCAGAAAATAATTATTTTTGTGGTAGTGTATTTATTTTGTGATAACATAAAATATTACTTATTTATTAAAATACTTATACAATATTTATTACAAAAAATTCAAATCTCAAATCTTAAAAATAAGGATGAAATGTATATATAATATAAATTTAGTTTCTATTTTACTTCAGTCTTCTAGTACAGAGACTCTGAGAAATTTGATTGCCAAGTCTCAAAGAGATCTCCTCAGGGACTCCAGCCAAGAGACACAGCATTGGCAGGGGTGACAAATCTCAAAGTCTCTGTGTCTCTATATTCCTGCTTAGTATAAGATTGCAATTTTAGATTTTTTTAGTGTAATGAAAATCACCTTTCCTTAGTAGTTTTTTCTGTTTCTTTTAAATAAAACTGATTTTATGACTGATCACTAGTTCCTTGTTTAAAATACCACCAAGAAAAAGCCAAAAATGGAATGGTTTAAGAAAGAAGAGAATCATCAATTGAATACAAACATTTGCAGTTAATTGAAAGGGAAATTTTCTGTGGTCTTGATTTTTGGTTTACTAAGAAAACCTTTTCACAGTTAATTTTCATGTTTATGGGAAATATCACATCATAAGGTATATATGCTTTTTTTTTTTTTCCTCTTTGGTACCAGGGATGGAATTTGGGATCTTGTGCTTCCAAAGCAGGTGGCAGAACCCCTGAGCTAAGTCCCTGGCCCTGTATATATGCTTTCTGAGACATTAAGTTTAGTTACCAAGATAGCAATTCAAGTGTTATTCAATCACAACAAAATTCAAATATGAATTTTGGGGTATTTTTAGAACTAATATATATTTGCATATGCCTAGAAATAATTACAATAGCATTCTTCATTGATCAAAATTATTTCTTGAGTGAATGTATTAAAAATCTAGTGTAGAGCGTGGCACTTAATTACTTATTAAATGAGCTCCAAAAATCTAGACCATCAGTTTCAGCGAACTTAATTTAGTATTATTATCATATTATATCTAATTATCAAATTTTTCTCCAATTGTTACTGTTTACTTAGTCTTACTCCTTCCCCAGTGTCACTAATTCATTAATAGAACAATCATAGAACATCCCTCTTTGAAATACATAAGCCTCTCGCTCAAGGGTTCCTATTGCTCATGGTCTCACAAAATCAGTATTAGTTCTCCTATATGTCCTCCCTCCCCCAGTCACCCAAAATCCATAAATTAAAAAAAAATTAATGTATTAGCCATAATGTACTACAAAGCAGCAGACTGATTTCCAACACAATAAATACAATTCAAGTGAATAAATAATAAATATGTTTAATTCCTGAATTATGCAGAAGAGTCCTAGAGTTTAAAGAATGGATGGAAGGAAAATACCTCCTGTCAAAGTCCTTCACATCTCCTTATTTCTCTGTAAATTTATTTTTAGTAGTAAAGCTTGATATGAAACTTGATAACTTTCACTTCAAAAGAACAAACTTTTTCAGTTCTTTTGTCCTTTCTGATTTGTGGCTAGACTCAGATTTCTATTAACAGTGCTATACAATTAAACAGCAAGTACAGACTCCCATCTGCTTGTATTATGAATTTTTATAGTTTGAAAAGGTTAGACATGAATATTAATCTTGATTATCAGGGAAGAATTCATAGAACACATAGCTTTTAAACTTTGCCTTGAAAAGTGACAAGGATTTTGAATATGTGAGAAATATGGAAAAAGAGTTTGAAGGTTAAGAGAAAGACTTGGATGAAGACATAGATAAATGAAAGTACAGTGAATGTTGATGGAATAAATATTAATCCCAGTTGACTGAAAGATAGAATGTGAGAAGGGACATAACAAACTTTGAGGAAAAAAATTAGTTGTTGGTAGTAGAATATGATGATTAAAAATTAAATCTTTGGAAACTAAAGGAATGGTAAAAAATAGAAATGATGATATTTATTTGAAGGAATACATTGGATAGTATTAATAATAGTTTGATCATAGTATCCAGATAATGAAATGAACCAAAAGAACATATTTATTTTAATTTTATATTTAATTTACATGGAATACAATTTGATTTAGGCCTGGAAAAGTTTATTTCAAAAAATTTTTATAAAATTCTAATGGAAATATTCTCAACATGAAGTTAATTTGTTCCTTTAGGTGGCATAAGAGTAAAAAATCTGGGGACAGCGAAAGTAGACAGAGGACAAATAGATATGAGAAAGATGAGAGAGAGACATAAAGATAGAATGAGACAGACAGAGACAGAAATTAAGATTGAAGAGAGCAAAAGAATAAAAGAAATATAAAATCAATTCCCAAAATTCTAAAAGAATTTATAAATATTGGAAATATAACTACTTAAATTATGCTACTACAATGAATATGTTGGCAGTATTTATAGTCAAAGATATGATCAATATTTCTTAAATATTTCTTCTTGGCAAATTGAACATAATATTGAAAATGAAGACTGTCCAGAAAAATCCAAGACATAACAACATTTCCAAGGTCACACTGTAGGTAAAAACAGTTATACTGAAAGTATTTTTATCTTTAAGTAACTAATCACACTTTAGGTGGTTCCAAGTCTTAACAGAAAATAATTATTTTATGAGTTGTGTTACTGCAAAGTTGAATATTTTGATTGTCATGAGAATTCCTACAAAGATGAAAATTGGTTATATTTAGAGAAGGGAATGTATCTTGAAGAGCTAAAATAAATTTTGTAATTACATCAAAGCATGAAGAAAAGTCAATATATAAAATTTCTAACAATGTACTCATATGATCCCCAGAGATATTTGGGGAGAAAAGATACGTTATGTTTTAGAATGATCCCTAAATATATCTACTCCATTCTGGACTGGTGAAAAGAATAAAACCATGTTGCTTAAGTGTTCAGAGTACATCAGTTGTGGATGGATCTATTTATATCATAAATTGTCCTTGTTCCTTGAAACAGGAAATGAAATCAACCTCAAGATGCATTCTTAGTGCCTTTTACTGAACTTCTTTCTGTATCTTCCTCAATATTCTCAGTCTTTTTTTCTGAAAAGATTCTTCCCAAATTTAGTGAGATCTTTCAAATGAAAAATGTACAAAAGTTTTGAAAAGAAGAGCAAGATAAAATTTCTAAGTGAAAGCTCTGAAATATTGAGCTCAAATCTTAAATTGAGTCTTATTCTCTGTCATCAGATAATGGGAGGTAGCTAAGGATGTAGGTGATTATAATTTTGAAAATGCACATCATATGAGATAGGCTATTTTTTTCATAATCTCTAACTTTTAATTGGAAATCTTTGTTAACTTGTAGTTATGATAACCTGTTTTGAGAATATGTGCCTCATTACTCAAGCAAGATTGTCATTCTATTCAAATTGTATTTAACTATGTATTCAACAATATATTCTCTCAATAACCACCACTGATGTTATCAACTTCAAGCTCTACATCTTATGAGAATTTTTAATTTATAAATTAAACTCAACATATATTTTTACTTTAAGGTGAGGACTAAAATTACAAGTAATTTACAGCAAATTGAATAGAAAAGAAGTGAAAATATCATTTATTGGATCTATTTGCCTACAGTATTATTAAAAATTATGAAAAAAAAATTGGCTAATTACATAACCTAGGCTTTAGCCTCTTCTTCCAAAGAAGCTACTGAATTCTTGAGCAAATCAGACCAACACTTTTAGGTAGTGTCTTATTCTGATGCATTTATCTCAAGTAAATATGTAAAATGAAAGTAAAAGAAGTAAGCAGCACAGATTAAGCAGTATCAACACAAGCAAAGCAAACAGAATTCAGAGGAGGGAGTAGAGGGGTAGAGAAATGAAAGTGATAAAAGAGTTAAATTGAAATGCACAAAAACATTTATGATGGCTTACCGTTTTCATCAAATATGGAAGCCAAACTCAGCAGACTCTGTGATATATATTTGGACAATAATACATACAATGTGCAGTAGAAGGGATCTATCCAGTTTATTTATGCATATTTCTTATTATAGGAATATTATCCACAGCCATTGGTACCTAATGAGAACTACATAAATTTTAAGTACTCTAAGTGCTTCCTATTCATTATTTTACTTTATCTCCTAGCAATTTTAGGTGTAGATACTAGATAGCTCTTCCTATACAATAAGGAGAAACACAAAATCCTGAGGTTCAATTTTGTGCTTCTGTTATGTGGAAAATTGATGAGTTAGGTAGGTTAAATACTTTTCAAATTATATTATAAAAAGTGGGAAAATATAGCTAAGTGCTTTAATGCTTTTTATAACTTTCTTTCCAACAAATGCAATGTTATGAAATAAAATATAACTGAAAGCTATATTAAGAACATACAAGACTACTTAAGGACCTGTGTTTATCAATAATTTATTTAAAAAACTGTACTGGATGATTTGTATATAGAAAGCACTGTGAAAGACTTTTTGAGAGTTATAAAGAATAAAGCTGTAGTTCTCTATTAAGGGATCAAAGGATAAGAAAACATTTACTTTTTAATAAAATATCCGGTAAATACAGGCACAAATGATAGGCTGAGGAAATAAAATGAATTAATTAACTAATAGATTAATAGTAACCAAGGAAATCAAATTTTTAAAAACAAAGTTACATTTGAGGGCATTAAAGTTATTAACCCTGCATTAACTGAATGTGGAAAAGAATTCTGGAAAGGAGAGAGGAGCACAGACATAAGAAACTTCATCACTTCATTCCACATTTGCACTAGGGAGAAAAAGCTCAGGGGAATATAGTGCAGATCGAAAAGATTTATTGACATCAACCTATATGTCATATTTGAATTGAGATAAATGTCCATCTGGTGTTAATAGTATTGAGAAAGAATGTAATGGGAAGTTTTCATAGTAATGTAGTATACTTGGAAAATGTATTTTGCAATGAAATTAATACCATGATATTTTATAGAGAACACATAGAATATAGTGAAACTTAAGAATTTGGTATAACTTAAATTGACTAAAGTGATACAACTATTAAGTATGATCTTTGATTGTTTTAGAAAGATAAATTTATGCTAAGGCAGGAGGATTGCTGCAGGTTCGAGGCCATCTTGATCCACAAAGTGAGTTTAAGGCCAGCCTGAAATATATAGCGAAATTCCATCCCAAAAGGCTAATTAATTAATTAATTTAGACTGGATGTTGGAGGATTTTAATATGAAACTATAGAATATAAAATTTTTTTGGACTGATTGTTATGGTTAGGACTTTGAGGGGGAAAATTAAAACATTAAATGTATGTTTTTAGACTGCTTACCATTAAACAATGAGACCCAATGTAATCAAACGTATCATTTGAAGTGAAGGAAAGAAACAAATGAGAATCCAAAGATCAGTAGCACAATGACTCACCAAATCCTCCTAGCTTGAAGGTGGGCAAATGGGGCCATTACCCCAGAGCTGTGGGTTACCTCTTAAAGCTGAAAAAAGCCAAGACAGCTAATTTTCCTCCAGAAACACCAGAAATAATCCAGCACTACTGACATCTTGATTTTAGTACAGTTTCACCAATGTTGGTCTCCCTGCGTCTAGAACCATAAGATAATTAAATGTGTGTTGCTTTAAATTGATCAATTTCTTGTAATTTAGAAAAGCAAAAGGAAATTAATACTAATCTCTACACTAAGACCTTCAATATATGAATAAGGATTATACATTATGAAATAATTTGTTGCAAGGAGATTGAAATACATGTGTCTAATCCAGAGCTGAAAATATATTAATTGTTATTATTGTTGTTAATATTATTAGAATTAAAAAGAGAAAAATCCATATGTCAAAATAAGGTCAGAATGTAAAAAGGCAATGGTAAAACAGAAGGGTAAGGACCAATTCTTGTAATCAAGGTCAGGCTAATTTCAATCTCTATCTTCATCACAATCCCAATGTGAAAGAATTTAGAAGTTATAATCTGGGAAATGACATAAGATTGCAATTTAAATACTATCATCAATACGAAGATTCAGAAGGTCAGAATGAAAGGTGAAAGTTAACAAGCCTGAAGGAATATTAACAGCAAGTTAAACATAAAAAAGTTACTGAAGATTGTGATGTAATAAGAAACAAGATTATATTATTAATTATAACAAATTTAAAGGAAGTTTTAACAGAATGCAAAGCCATAGAAAGATTAGAAGGACGATTGAACATAAAGATGTCATGGAGGGTCTTTGTGAAAAACTTGGTGTATGGAAAAACAGTAGGATGAGTTAAGACTATTTCCAGAGAAATATAAATAGGAAGAAGAAATAGTTTAGTAGAGTGCAGTGACTCAGCTTAATACAAGACTGATGTCTCAGTAATCAAGCAGATGACTGAATTTAACATTTTCAACTCAAAGCAGCTACAGGTCATGAGAAAGTCGAGTGTAACACAGAAAATGGTTATTCAAATAAAATGTAGGTTGTACATCATTAAACACGGAAATTCAGAGAAATTAAAAGATGAATATATAATATGTGTGGTCCAAATGGATGCTTAACATAGCTCCAGATGATAGGCAAGCTTTACTGAAGAGAAATGTATGGGTTCAAGTAACAAGTCTTCAGTGATTGTCAGGAGGAAATCTCTAGGACAACAGCTTATTGTGGTGAGGAGGAGGCAGAGGGTTGATTGAACTGAAGACTTAAAATGATTAACCACATGTGATTTCATTCAAGGGCATGTGATAAATCCACAGTGAGGAAGTAACACAGTAATGAAATGGGGAGTGAATTATGGTGAGAAAGGGAGTGTGAGAATCAGCTTTCTCTCTTTATTTTGGCTACAGAGGAAACATCTTCAGTGGACAGCAAGGTGTCAATTATAACACTAAAAGTAAACATCACTGAGAGAACCAGTCTACTACATAAGAAATTGAAATGGAGAAAAGATCAGGTACAGAAATGATTAAGGAGTAGTTGCTTTAGGAAAGAAGTAGCAGGATAACATTTCAGAGAGCAGCAGAGACAAAAAATAAAAACCTAGAACAACTGAAGATTGAAAATGGGTCACAGTGGCTCTTGAGGCAATATGAAGGTTGAGCTGCAAATTTAGTGTTGTAGGAAGGAAAACCTGCCAATGCCTCTTTTATTGGGCAAAATAAAAGATAGTAAAATAAAACCACACATCCAGTAGAAAAAACATTATTTAAACCTATAAAATTTATCAACTCCAAAATGAATATACAAAAAGGAAAAAAATAAAAGATGTTCCTACTCCAAGATTTACAAAGATAATAATTCATCCATAGGTGCATCAAAGATAAAGATTAGACTTTTAAATTATACATCTTTTCATATACTAAGCTTGAGGCCCTAAGAATACCCCAAAAGGCCTATCCACAATATCAGTCTGGAATTTGTCTTGCAGTTCAGAGGAAAATAGAGGATTAATCTACATTCTTTTGAATTGTCAATATAGGATTTGTGAAATATATGACCAAATATAATTTGGACACTTAAGAAAGAAAAACTGAATCAGAAACAGACAGGATTGTTCATTTAAGATGTGAACTGACTCAAGGATGGTAAAGAACACTATAGATAAGGATGGTAAAAAATGCTATGTTTTTATCACAGTAGCTTTGTTGTATAGCTTCAAGTTCAGTATTGTGACAGCAGCTATAACTCAGACAAAGGGCTACTATCTAGAATATATAAAGAACTTTAAAAAATCAGACCCCCCAAATTCAAAGACCCAATTAAAAAATGGGCATCTGAAATGAACAGACATTTTCTCAGACAAAGAAGTAAAAGCAGCAAAGAAACATATGAAAAAATATTCAGCATCACTGGCCATTCGTTAGATGCAGATGGAAACAACACTGAGATTCCACCTCACCCCAGAAAGAATGGCTGCTATCAAGAAATCAACCAATATCAAATGCTAGCGGGGGTGTGGGGAGAAAGGAACCCTTCTCCATTGTTGGTGGGAGTGCAGACTGGTGCAACCACTATGGAAATCAGTATGGAGATATCTCAGAAAACTAGGATTAGAGGTCCCATTTGACCCAGCTATTCCTCTACTGGGTATCTTCCCCAAAGAATTAAACGAATCATACCACAGCGATATATGCACCCATGTTCATAGTGGCACAGTTTAAAATAGCTAAAGCTTGGAAACAGCCCAAGTGCTTATCAACTGGAGATTGGATAAAGAAGATGTGGGGTTTTTTTATACAATGTAATACTACTCAGCCATAAAGAATGAGAAACTAGAGACATTTATAGCTAAGTGGATGCACATTGAGGCGATACTCTTAAGTGAAATAAACAAGACACACATGTGTAAATACCGAATAGTTTCTCTAGTGTGAGAAACTGAGAGTGTAAATGAGGATTAAAAGGTTTAATAACTAATAATTGATACTTTGAAACAGGAAAATGTCCAAAGGGATAGGGGTGGTGGGAGGAGATGGGGAAAGGAAAGAATGGAAAGGAAAAATTATGAGAAAAGAAAAAAAATGGAAACGAAGTCTATGAAAATGGGAAGGGTGGAGGGGTGAAGGGTGCACAGGTAATGGGGAAAAAGTAAGAACTAAGATACATTGTGTACAGGTACAAGCACCCAATGATAAATGTTAACGTATTGTATACCTAAAATGTACCAATAAAAGAATTTAAGAAAAAAAAAACTAGATGAAAGAGAACAAATAAAAAAGACACAATACTTTTTACTATTTAAAATTTAAAAATTCTTGGGCTGGAGATTTAGCTCAGTGGTTTTGCCACCTGCTGTGCAAGTGCAGGGACCTGAGTTCGATCCCAGGTACCCCCCCAAAAAAAATATTTTAAAATTCTTAACTTTGTAAGCCTTAAAATAGTCCACAGAGTCTGAAGTAAAATATTATAAAGTAAAATAAACAGAAGTAGGCTGCAGGAGATAAAGAGGAATCACTAATAATAAAGAAAACCCTTCAAGAAAAGTAAGTCAAAGATCACAAAGAACAACAGACAATATAGTTTCCACAGAGATTGTGGAGCCAACCTCTAAGTGAAATTGTCTCTTCTATCCTTAAGGTAGAAAATCTTTAGCTTATCTACCAATACTTCACATGTGTTGATCAATCATTGTCCCACAAGTTCTCTTCTTCCCTTATCAAAATGAGAGATTGCATTAGTTATCCTATTTCCAGTTGGAGAACATGTCTCTTTAGGTCATTCATTTTCAGACTAAGAAACTAATCCAGAACTAATGGAAAGAACCTTGCTAGATCCAGAGATCTTAAATGCAATAGATGGATAGAACTTTATTTTCTCTACCACGGGGTAGTGTAAGTGTATTTACGTTTAAAGAAGAGGTTGACTTTTATGACTTTCATGTCCAGATAAGTAGAATTTTATAAAATGTATTAGTTTATCACCTGTCTCATTTCCTATTTTTACTGAAGACAATGGAAAGCAATTTTTCTGGCCTCCTCTATTGACTAATGGCCTTAATGGAAACTATTTCCAAGCATCTCATGACTGATATTCCAAGATTAATCCCAACCGGACACTGACCTGACTGAAGATTGCAGGGCTATCACTGTAGTAGAGCCATGAATGAGTAAGCGATTTGTCCCATCCCTCACACCTCCACAGACCAGGATGTTTAATATAAACTTGATGTTAGATTTTTTGTTGTTTTGTTTGTTTGTCTGTTTGTTTGGTAATGGGACTCGAACTTGGAAACTTGGGCTTGCAAGGCAGGCAGCAGAACCACTGAGCTAAATCCCCAGCCGTTTACTGGATTTTAATAATGTCGAAAAGGTTGAATTGATATTGTCAATGAAACTTAGGTGTTTATATGTGACAGTTGCTAATGTAGCCTTATCACAGAAGTCCTTACAATGTAGTGAAGTAGATTTAAGTACTCATTTCACTTTAGAGATGAGCAAACTAGGGCACTGAGGAGTTAAATTACTTGCCCAATGTTTTACTAATGTGCAGTAAGTTCAGAATTGAGCCAGTCCTCAATTTGGCTACAGGTGCTGTCCTCTTCATTGTAATTCTATGACACAAAGTCATCGGATTTGAAAAAGAATAAGGCACTGTGGATTCTGGAAAATTTCATTTCAAAGCAGTAGTGACAACAAGTTATAATTGTATACAGAAGATATGAAAATAGTGAATATAAACCATTTCATTGAATCCTCTACCTAAAAGAGATAATTTTTAAAAATTCTGACAACCTCGGTGATATAAAACTTAAGGGTTGCAAATATCTTGAGATCTCTAAAATTCAAGATCCACTGCATTTCTTTGCAAGAACACATGAATAATATTTTCCCTGAATGTAGGTTGTGAAAGAATTGCTAGGTTCACACTAAATGAGCTTTGATTTCACCAATTTAAGCATTCTTATGTATTCAGGACAAGTAAATAAAATAGTGAGTATAAAAAAAACTGCTGGTTTTTGGCAATGGTTTGTCTTTTATTATGCTAAAATATATTTAAAATATCTTGACTTTTGAAAAGCAGTTGCTCCCAAAAGCAGCTGGTCCAGGGTCTTCTTTAGAATAAGCAGGACACGAAACTGCTTCTGTCTCATGGCACAAAATGAATGAGTTTGGCCTTATTTACACCTCTTCCAGACTCAAATGTTCTCAGAAGCTATTCCTGGTACTGTCACTCATCTGAAACCTGCACAGAGCCCCCTGCTGGTCACAGATGTCCTTGTCTCTAACTTCATGGTAGAAATTGAGGCCAATGAGACAAATTCTTGATACATATTTCTCAAATTGTCTACAACAGATTTCGGGCATCCCTTCTGCTCTGCTGCTTCAGGGAAAATTGTGATGTCACTTTATTTGGAATCCAAGTTCCGGTCTCATTTTCATGATTTCCTTTCTCTTGAAGCTCTGTGTCCTTTCTTGTTCTTTAAAGTTTACTTCTTAAGAAAATCACATTGAAAAAATTCACATTGTGCTATTATCGTTTTCCGAACATGACACATATTTACTTTCAGAAATGCATGACTTTATCTGTGTCGTATCCCCTGCCGGAAATCCCTGTTCCTCATTTGTTTCTGTTTAAATCACATTTACAGTGTATGGTTTTCGACCTGAACTCCTTCTTAGTGAAATCTTTACTGGTTTCCACGGGCAGAATTATTTATCCGTGTTATATATGTATTCTTGTTACAATTGATTGCTATCTCTATTCATGTTACTTGCGGTAAAATTAGTTTACCTGTCACATGTTGGTTTCCCCTGTAGGCTGAAGGCAGAATTCTTGTGTAAGTATAGTCAGTCCTCAGCACAAAGGGAGCATATAAATGTTCAATATCTATTTAAATGAATGAATGAATGAAAATATTATTCACAGACAGGAAGAAAAGAAAATATACATTTCTTTTTTCTTTATATTGGTAATAAACTAAACAAGGGAAGATACCCTTAAAGAGACTTTGTTAAACTTAACCCTAAAGCTAACCCAAACTACCCTACCTCTAGATATAGAAATATATCATTTTCTCTGCTGCCCAAGACTCTCTTTGCCTCATTTCCTACTCCAATCCCATCCCTATTCTAATATCACTTAATGTCATCTAATTCTCACAGTATTTTAGACATTTAATGCGAACTCTCATGGTCTTAATTTTCATTTCTAAAATGATTTTATCTCCATCTCAACATTTTGATGTTCTAATTTCCTTTGGCTTCTTAAAGGAATTTGGCTAAGGAAAACAATTTATCTCAAGTGTTTATGCCATCAAGTTCTCACAAAATAGGTGTTTACAAATTGGCAACGACCCATGTAGCCAATCTCTCTATCTGCTTTTAATGCAAGACAGTGATGAACATTTCTACTTGTGCTTGGCAATAAATTTGAGAGTAGGGAAAAGTTTTGATTACTTCAATAGGCCACAATATTTTTATTTAAATAAATTAAATACAAAGACTAACTGTAGACAAATCTTTGGCAGAGAAGATTTGTCTACATAATCTGAATCATGAGGTTGGCACCTATTCCTGGCTGGTTCCTCTTCCCTAAAATAATTACATCAGACATAAAGAACTTTTTCATTCTCTTATTTGTATGATTAGGTGAACAGCTTTAATTAATTTATCTTATTGAGTGAGTTAAAGCTAAATAACAGGAAAATATGACACTTTTAAAAATGAAACTCTGATGATTAAAAGAAAATTTTATTTGCTTTCTTTATTATAACCCTCTTTTGGCATGTTCATCTCAGGCTTCCTTATGTGTGGCTAGATCAAATGTGACCTTCATCAAATTTCATCCTTTAGAAGCTAAATCCAGTCTATTTGGCTTTATACCTTTTTCCTGCATTTGGAACATTATACACTAACCTGTTCCTCATCCCTCCTCCTTTCATGGTATACCCTTCCTTTTTGGCATCTCTTTCTCTGTCTCCCATCTTTATACAGACTGTGCATTGCTGCACCACAGCTTTTATCTTATTAATTTTATTTTTAACTTGTCTATTTTTCGTATTAGAGAATAAACTTCTTTATAGGTACTGTTTTATATTTATCTTTCTATACCTGATAATTAGCCCTGGAATTATTACTTATTGCTTTGAATGTATATCAGTAATGGGGTTTAGAAAATAGAAAATAAAATTTAAAAATTAAAAATTGATGTGATTTTTAAATTCTGCTTTTTGTGACATTCTTGTGTTTATGTGAATGAGCTCGTTTATTTTGGTTTGTTTAGAGTTTTTTAAGTCAGGATAAACTTAAGTTTCATAATTACTGAACTCTTTATTTGTTTTGTTTTGTTTCTTTTTTCAGACAGGGTCTCATTGTGTAGTTCAGGCTAGCTTTGAAATTTCTATATAGCCCAGGCTGCCCTGGAACTCCTGGCAATCCTCCTGCCTCAGCCTCCCCAGGGCTGGGATCACAGGAGTGGACCACCCCCCTAGCAATTACTGATGTCTTAATACAAAAGTTATAATATAGAACATTAAGGAATAATCTGAAATCATTCATGTTTTGGGGGACTACAGGCAGACAATTTAGGCATATAGCTCTAGCGCATAGTGGGCAAAATTTTGAAAAGTAGAGTTGAGTCAGGAGACAAAGAAGAATAAGTCATTAGTTCCTGCCATAAATCCAGTACTCAATCTTAAGAACCCAAAGTGGAAAGAATTAATCACCATTATATTTATTACATTTAATCTTAACAAAATATAGTTGTGTTTTTAATTAAGTGGAAAAAATAAGCTTCTCAAAATACCTCTCACTTATAATTTCAACTCTATTATTTATAAACTGTACAAAAATAAAAAGCAGAAAATATTTGTAAAATAAAGTATAAATCATAAAATATGAACTTATACTAGTAGAAATGAGATTTCTATATATTTTTTTAAATGTTATGATGTAGGCAACCGCAATATTGATTATGTTGAAAGGAGACTGTAAGCAGTGCAGGCTGTAAAGAGTTAACCCCACAACTGGTTTGTTTATAGAAGTGAGTCCACCCAAAACATCCATGCCAAGGTCAGAGTAATTTCCATCCCAGTTCCGTCCCCACAACTAAAACCTTCCTACTGAAACAACAATGTTCTAAGTACAACCATATATTTTGTCTATTCTGTTTCTAATTTGAGAATGCTTTGTCTTGTTCTTGATGAGTCTTATCTCCATTGGTTTCCAGAGAAACTGCCCAATTGCACATACTTGCATGTAGTCCCAGCCTCGCATGAAGCTCGCCTTTACTCCAATGAATTACTAACAAAAATGAGTGGCTTGGGTGGACCTGTGCCTTTGCTAACTAAGCAGCATTGGCCCTCCTGGTTCCCCAGTTTCTTTGTTTCTTAGTTCTGTCTTTTAGTTTAGTTTAGTTTTTTTCCTCAGGCTTGCACCTTAGCACCGAACAGGAGCACAGAGCTTACTGCAAAGGTCTCTGATATTATGAAATGGTAGAATAATGTATTGGTAATAACAATGCTATTTTAAATACTATAACTAGCCAAAAATGGGGAGGGATGTGTATGTAAAAAGGTGAGTAATGGGGGAATTAATATGATCAAAATACATTATGCACATGAATCTCCCAAAAATGTGAAACTAAGGAGAAAGATGGGGTAAAAAGGGATAAAGTGGGAAAAAGATTAAAATATGTTATGTAAACATACAAGTCTGCCAAAAAGAAACCCATTAATCTGTATAAATAATATGCACTAAAAATGTGGAAATAAAAGTCCCATTTGCACACACTCTATATTTTAATTGACTAAATAAACTAGATGTCTTAATCACTTTCTGGTAGAGGAGAAAACGTTTCTCACAATATGGCAGCCAAGAGACAGTGAAAAGAGAGGAACAGGGAGAAGAGGAACAGGGAAGGCAGACATGGTCTTCCAGGTCACATCCCCGGTGACCGGTGACCCATCGCTGAGGGCTAAGCCCCACCTCCCACACTTCCTCCTCCTGAGAGCGCTTGAGGCTCTTAGGGAACAGCCGATATCTAAACCATAACATCAGGAATTATTTCCTCATCACCAATTCTTAAATTGGTCTTTCGTTATCCTTGCCTCAGTTCACAAACACTTGTTTGCAAACAGTTCATTAAGTTTATTGGTACATTTTAGGTACACAATATGATGACATTCATCATTGGGAATTTGTACCTTTACATGATATATTTTGATTCTTATTTTTTTCCCATTCCCCTGCCCTCTCTTCAACTGTTCCACCCTGTCCTTATTGACAAAGACTTGGTTCCATTTTTTCCTCCTCTCATATTTTTTCCATTCTCTTTTTTCCTTCCCCCAACCCCTTGTATTTCCCCTTCTCCTTCCCCTTTGGACCTTTTCTTCCTATTTCACATTATACACATTATCTATTAAACATTTTGATCTTTATTTACACTTTCAGTTTCTCGCACCAGTTTGCAAACAATTCAATTCCCCCAAAAAAGTATTCAGCAAAATTTTACTTCCGTTCACAATATCTGGTTACAAACATGACCATGACCATTTTCCCCAGACAAACACAAATGCAGGCATCTTCCCCAAAATGGTAAAACAAATTAAATTGGTAAACCAAGGTACCATTATGTTAATGAATTTATTCAATGCATACTTTATTGAAGATGATTATGCTTCATATTTTCGCCAAAAGTTGATAAAACTAATAATATTTAAATATTGTTTATTTTTCATAGTATTATGAGATCTTTACACTACTTTAAAAACAATTTCTTGACACAGAAAAAGTAGATTATGTTCAAATACTTAATGTTTTGGTCATGGTATATGCAAGAAAAAAATTAAAGCTTACAATTCATGGATTATTTTCTCTGAAATTAATGAAAAGATTTTTTAAATGGCATGTGTCTATGTATATGTACCAGAATAATATGAATATGTTATATGAGGTTCAAACACTCTTTAAATTAAAGGTATTCCACATGATAGAACAAGAGATTCATATAATGGACCAAAATGCTAGAGAATATGGTATTTCACATACATACAGTAGCTTATCCAGAAAACTTTCCTCGAACCTTAGGTCTTGGGGACAAGCTCAAGATGAAGATAAAGGGAAGCAGATAAGGCAAGTGTTGATAGGTTTGGGTGTCCCTGAAATGATCTGTTAGCTCTCCATAAGTATAGTCCAGAAGTAGAATATATGCATCTCCTTGTGCCTATCTTTGCATAGCAATAAAATAATAGTCTGCATCCTGTGTTAAGGTAGAGAGGCCTTGATGTATTTTATGAGGACGTGGACTATTTCTCATGCATCTTAGGAAATGGATATGACTACGTGGGGTAACCTGAAGAAGTGTGTCTGAAAAAAGAGAATATCACAGAATGATCTTTATCAGTTAAGTCTGTGGTGGTGAGGATATCTCAATGTGTGCCATGATACCACCTTGAGTAGATAATGCTCTTGAAAATCAGAGATGTTTGATACCACCATCAGCCACAAGGAGACATAGTGATTTTCCCAACCCACTTGAATGAAAGGAATGGATAGAATTGATAGAGTTCACATTGCTGATATTCAGTCCAAAAAATCTTATATAAAAATTAAACTTTCACTTTAGGGTTCTGTAATTGTTGGCTATATAATAATAATAATAACCAAAATATCCTTTGCATTATGACAAGTAGTAATGAATTGTTTCACATTAGTCAACTCAATCTGATCAAAATCTTTAGTAGGTAATGCAATTCATATAATTTTATAAGGATAAGAAGAAATATATAAATTGCCTAAATAATATTTGATAGACTCATGGTATTAATGGGTTTTATTAGTTCAAAATATTGACACATTAATATTTGCTTATTTAATATGTAAATCAGACATAGAAGGGCCTAGCACCACGTGCCCATCATCCCAGTGCTTGCGAGGCTGAGGCAGAAGATCACTGTAAATTCAAGGCCAGCTTGTGATGCAGAGTGGGACTATGTCTCAAAAAACCCAATGGAAGTTCATAGATATAGGACAGGATGTCATATAATACTGACATCGCTATTATATACCCAGTTTAGACATTGAAAATGTAATGAAGAGCAAAGGTAAGGAAAAAAGTTGTTTTCCACAAAAACTTCATCTCTTAAATTCTTGAAATTTTTATTATTATCATTTTTCTACTGGGTAAACATTTTAGAAAGTTTACTAGGTCAATTTTTCTCCAAATATTTCAAAAATATAGGCTGTTACCATGATGGCTTCCTTTTCAAATATAGATATATTTAGTGCTCAAATGTAAGAAATAGAGAAGTTCATTAAGAGCTAAAATATTTACAATAGAAAAAAGAGCTATTTCAATTTTTCTCCTGAGGAAAAGAATGTGTTGTAGTAAATTTTATATGATATTTACTCAACTGGATAAACAAAATAATACCAAATAATTTGGTATTTAGCGCATAAAATAACATACAGTTTAGAGGCATCCTTAAAAAGTATGGGGAGTTTACATGAGAATTTTTTTCTCTGCATTAAGCTTCGTTATTTAACAGTTTTGTGTGGTTGAATATTATAACTTCTGTCACTGAGATGACACAAGAAAGCAAGACAAACATGACAAGTATGACAGAATCATGAGACAGCTGCATAATTACTGCAAATGAAAAACCTTCAGTTACACGCTAAGATATTGTAAGAGAAAATCCTCTCACAGGTGCACAGTGTGAATGCAGAAGACTGCTGAGCGATGAATTCTTTGGTTACTGAAAAGAATCTACAGTTTTGCAACCTGAATTCATCCAACAATAAATAAATTTTAGTTGAAGGAAGCCAAATGTACTGTTGAAGAGCATGTTTCCAACATTAAAAATAGGAACTCTGGACAATAAATCAATATAACTGGCTCTTTATGACTATTGACAAGTTAAGAGCAATCGAAACTATTTTCAACCTATTTCGCAAAGTAAAAAGTAGAAATAACATTAAATATTTGGAAAAAATTGCTAAATATATAAAATTGAAATTGTTAGTCAAACTATGTTCTTCATTATAATACAAACTATTAACTTGATTTTTCAGGTAGCAAGGAAGAAATATAATTTTCTGAGACCTGCTGTTACACAATGTATGTGATGTCTCAAAACTGAAAAGAGGAAAATGAAAGAACATTCAATAAGGAAATAAAAGATGAATAGGGTGAAAGGCAATTGATAGTTTCCCAAATGCTGCTCTGTCCTAACTTTGAAGAGTGAGATCCCACGGGCTGGTTTCTAGCATGTAATGCAAGTACTTTCCAGAGCCAGTGATGATAGGGAGATAGGGAGAGCAAACAAGAAGACTGCAGGGAAAAAATTTACCTTAATAAAGTACTGACAACTATGGCACTTCATTTATTCACACAATGTGATCACAAATATTGTTCTGAAAAAATTTGCTTAGGTTTGTTAAGTGTCCCACTGGATTTATCTTTAGGGTGTGGAGAATTGTTGAAATAGTTTTTGTCATTAATCTTTAGCATTCTTAATTATCAAATATCTGTAAAATATTTGTAATATTTTATAGATTATGGATCAATGTTTATATACATGTAGAAAAACTTTGTCAGCACAAGGGAATCATCACCTTGATAATTGTATCAAAATTTCTATGAAATTAATCACCTCTAACTAATTGAGGCTACAAGATAATTTTTTAAATCAGGAAAAAAAGAGCAATATTGATTACTCTACCAAATTGCAGTATCTTCTGAATATTGGATTTCTGTGAGAGAGTAAGATTCAACAACATGAGGGCCGGGATTTAGCTCAGTGGCGCTGCGCCTGCTGCACAAGCGCAAGGTGCTGATTCGATCAGCGGCTCCAAAAAAATGTTCAACAACGTGAAACTCAATAAAAAAAGTTGAGAACAAGTGTTGTAGGTAATGAAAACAGAAGTTCATTAATAAATTTAAGACTTTTATGAAGTTTAAAGTAAAATATTAAATGTTCTATAAAAGATTTTTCTTCACTGTAAATAGAAGAAAATAATAAATATCTAGGGTTGAAGTTTGAGGAACTGATCACCACTAGGAAACTTACATCAAACTTTGAAGGGAAAAAAGTGAACTTCAAATTTTGGGTAGAAAAAGGACAGACTCATTGCTTCAGATAACAAAAATTGTGATTGTATTATAATTTATTTCAAAATAATAATTTAATAAATTATTTGTTGCTTTAAGAAGAAATTGGGTCACAAAAGTAAAATGATGGTAAGCAAGATTTAGTTGTTCTAAATTTCAGACTAGAGTATTTCTTCCCATACTCTGATAAACTGACTTAAGCATACAGTTAAACCCACAGTCTACAAACGTGAGATGTAATAAGGACGACAAAGGTAACAGAAAATGTTAAAAAAAAATTATACCAACTTTTAAAGGCAGAAGAAGTGGTCAGAAGTAGATAGTGAAATTTCATACTGAAAATTTTAATGTTAAGAGTTTGATATAAAAGCATATGTAAACTTACAAATCAAAATTGTAAACTGATGATTGATGTTTAAGTAAACAGCATTCACAAGGAGCTTCCATATGGCCTGGACAACCCAAGAAAGCTACTTTGAGTTACTTGATAATGCTCAAATAATCAGAGATATATTTATTCTGAAGCCACTGGTATAAAGGGACCATGTCATTAACAGATGAAAAAGTATAGCTGTTTTATCAATCTGACAGTTTGACATTTTTCCTGTCCTCATCTTTTAATTTTTAATTATTTCTGCCTATACATAAAACATTTTACATGTGATTCATCATTCCCATATGCTCAGGGATATCCAATTGGCACTTTTTATTTTGATCTTACTACATACAAGTTTTTAAAACAAAAACTAATCTATCTTATAAAATTCAACCCCATGTGAATTACCTGAAGATCAAAAACTCATGAAAAGTGACACAACTTTTCTTGATTGAATGATGTATATTAACATGCTGTCTTGACTGTACACTGCAAGGATCTTACTATCAAAACACATATCAAGATTTCAAAAATTCATTAGTATGCTAGAATAGTAACTTATTGAAGACTTTGCATTACGGTTATAATAGTCTGATTCATATTCAGTATATGATGTAAGTTAGTTAAATGCTTTCAAACAATTATGTTCTCTCTATTCTAAGCACATATGTGGACACTTCTGCATTTGTAAGCTAACATGTGACTAATTTCTGCCATCAATTTTAAAACACAGTGATCTGTACCCCTTTAAGAATTAACCTCCAAAAACCTACCATCTAGACTTCTGCATGTTCCTTTCCTCTTCCAGCTATCAGTAATAAATTAACTCCCAGGGCAAATATGGAAGCCACATCTTGAGGACAGTAGATTACCATAACAGTTCTTTATGTGAATAAAAATAATGCTTACTTGTATATAAATCATTAATTGTGGGATATTTTAGTTGCCCCAGTGAGCCCACCATGCCTAATAAAAAATTCTTAGCAATATCACTTAGATACTTTCATTTTGTAGACATATTAGCAAAAATACAATAATTTAAAGGAAAATACACCTGATGGCATACACCTTTAATTTTTCTTGATTTAACTTTGATTATTAAAGCTATTATCTGTTCTTTTAGGATATTCACACTTTATATAAGGAAGAAATATAAAAGTGTGTGTGAATTTCCCAGAAGTATTTGCACACACAATGCCATCTTTTCCTCGTCAATGATTTGTTTGGCTGGGATGGTTGGGAATAAGAATGATACACAAACCTAAAGGAGCAAATGGTATCAAATAAGCAGTCCTTTTTCAAGGAAACTCAAGGGTCTTTACCAGAGAACTTGCATTTGGCTGAACCAGCATATTATATGTTAAGCAAAACTATTCTCATCTCATATCATCCACCATATATATCTATCCTGATAGTCTCTTCTATTATGCACCAGATGTGGATTTCAATCTACTCTACCTCCTCTGCCTGAGTGTTCTCTTTGGGGGTTGGAGCCCCCAAGTTTAAAGGTGTGGCATGCCTGAGTAGGCAAGTCTTCGGGCAGAGTTCTACCAGGACAGTCCTTCTGAAATAAAATGTTCTCTGTTTCGCTTTCCCTGTTTACATCTTTCACATTTCAGTCAGGCAATCCCTGACTGATTAGAAAAGTAGTCCTGTTTATACCTACATCAAAGGCAAGGCATGTTTTCACTGAGATATAATTATACCACTATGATTTCTCCAAGGGCACTTCATAAACCCATAACAAACGAACAACAAACCAAAAACTTTTTTAAAATTAGATGATTTTTTTCTGAATAAAAGCATAAGGGAGACAATAAATATTTGTTTCTCAATTTGGCGTGACTCTTAAAGAATGCTGTTATCAATCTAAGCATGTTTTGGTGTTGGGGGTTTCTCCAGTAATTTCATCTACTTTTTGTTTCCATATATACATGTACTTAAATGCTCACTTGTTAAAAACTAATTTCACATCATTTTTGCACATGGAACGATGCAAATATTTGGCTACAAGATGGAAATATTGTTCTAATCCTTAAACAACTTTTAAATATATTGATTTCTATTGGTAATGCCTATTATCAACATTTTGGAATGGTTATTATGTGCCCAATTCCATGGTAATTTATTTGAACAAACTATCTCCTTTAACTTTTACAAATAGCTAAAGTAGATTTTCCCTGTAACTTATAGATGAGAAAACCCAAGAACAAAAATATTAAAAATTATATCCATTTACGAGCTATTGAGTAGTGAATCTATGATTTAAGCAGAACATAGGTATAGTGATCACAATTGTTAACAATCATTGATTAGTGAGACATTTAATTAAGTGGCCAATTCTTAATTTTTCAACATAGGAAGTGGATAAAGAAAACAAAATAAATATAGAATTAACAAGAACCAGGAGACTTCAGCATATGCACATTTTAATAGATATAGCTGAACCACATATGCAAAACTATATAACATAGTTTTGCATATGACATCCCTGGATTCCATCAGAAGCATGGCAATACAAAAATGATTTAAGATTATATCTTTAAAAATATTTTCCAGTGTAGAAATTACCATAATTACTTTCATAACAATTGATCATAAATGTTTACTTCAGTATTTTCTTGGGGAAAAGAGCTGAATTCCTTCAACAGAGACCAATTTATAGTGTGTAATCTGCCTGAAACCCATTCTGCTTTTCTCAGACTACATGACGATTTTATATTTAGTTTGTCACTGAATCTCTGAAAGTGAGAAGTTCAGTGCTCCAGCCGGTTAGAACACAAGGATACTTTATATGTTAATGTCAGTAGTTTAATTTTTGTTTTTTTATCATTTAAATGAAATCGTTAGATAAATTGACAGATAAGATTCCTTTGGGCTCCAAGTCTTTAGCTCCATAATTACTTTCCCTTCTTTGAATTATGAAACTATTGTAACTATAGTAGTATAACAGTTGTATTGAGCAATACACTACGGTTGTAGACATAGCTACTTGGAAGACCCAACTATGTTTTTCTAAGATCCTTTTAATATTATGGAGGGGCTCCAAGCATCGTTTTCACATTTCCTTTCTTTAACAAATGAAGTTGAAATAATTATCTATTTTCATAATACTAAACTCTTGTATAGATTAAATAATGTGTAGATGATGGAAGAAAACCACATAGACTTACATTAACAGGAAGTAAATTAAAATATCACAAGGAAACTCCAAAAAGCAAGCTCCTTAATTGATATAGAAACTCCTGTTCTTCCACTCATCATGTAAATCTTATCAAGGCCGATATACATCTAGTGAGAGCGTTAACTCAGAAAAATCATCACTGGACGGGGGTGTAGCTCAGTGGCGCATGAGGCCCTGGGTTTGATTCCCAGTACCAAAAAAGAAAAGTGAAAAAAAAAAAAAGACCAAAGAAAAATCATCACTGTGTATACTATTGACATAGGGAACTTAGTTTGGAAGAGGACAGATTCTTAAAAATTTGAGTATAAATTAACTCTCGTGTAATAAGTAATAAGTAGCAAGTAATACAAATTGGATTTTTCTCTACTATCTCTAGTTCATTTATAAAGTGAATAATAATTAGTACTTTGTTGGTGGTCTCTCTAGAGGGAGACCTGGAACCCCGGAAAGCACCGACTCTTAAAGAAAGAAAAGGAGACAGCAGTTTAATTCCTCTGACACTATTCGACCATCACAAAGGGAAGAAGCAAGGCTTTTATACATGTAGGAAAGCAGCTTAGTTATTCTGGCTATCGTCTTTCTGATTTTAACCTCTGGTGACAAATGACTTTAAGTGACTCATAAAAGCTACAGGCGAATTCACAAGTCCCCTGTTTCCGTTCACCAATCCCATACATCAAAGAGCACACCGCAGCCCTCTTCTTATCAGATGGTATCAAGAAAGCAGGACGATCTCAGCCAAAATCAAGCCCACTGGCCCACCACAAACATCACAGATGTGCATAGTGAGTCCTGTCTCTCTTACCACCCATAGAGTCATTGGGTTGTGGTCCTCTGATCCCGAGAAATGGTAAATAAGAAAACTAGGAAAACCTGTTTACTTCCCGTGAGACTTTTACAATGTCACTTAAAGTTTTCTGGCATTCTTTTAACAAACAGACTTGTGAAGTTTCCCAGAAATGACTTAATTTTCTCAGTTAACAAACTTCTTGTGATCTATTCTTATAACTAGATAACTAAATTCTACAATTTCCCACAGTACTTTACTGAGTAACTGATAATAATTCACATAGTATCTTCTCTATCTCTGTCATTTTTTCCTTTATATCCATCTTCCAATTTAAATGATTTAACCTAGCAAATACCCAACGAGAGTACAATAAATATTTGATGAATTGGAGTTTTATAAATGTCACCAAAAAGGAAATTTTGCATGTAATATATGATATTAATAACACTAGGCATCTAGGGAGCAGAGACAGGTGTGAGGCAATGTACATAATAGATTACTAGAAAATCGAAGGAAACCAATATTTTCATTTTGTGCTCTGCCCCTAAGCAAGAAAAACAAATCAAAATTAACTAAATAATAATATATTTCTGTTTTTGATGACTTGTCAAACTATTACCTTTGGTTGTCTTCTCTTGCGTTTGGATTTACACTCAGACTTGAACATTATTTGAGGCCATGGCTAATTTTTCTTTTGATTTTGTGTGTATTTCATCAATAAAATAATATCTACCTCTAGTCATAGTTCCATATGAAATAATAGTTTCTGTCACATATGAAAAAGTCTTTGGCCTAGTTTAAACTGCATTTCTCAAACTCAGTTGATAGCTTGAAGTGGACTTACTATATTTAATTTAAGAGATACACCCATAGTCCAAAAATTTAAAGATCACAAACTCTTGAGAAAGATAATCAAATGTCTAAGGGAAAAAGTATCAAAAGATGGCTGACTAGAGCCACCCACCACCCACCTGCTTCTCCACAAAGAACCACAGCAACAGATGTGGTACGTTTGGAGATGAGTGACATTGAGCGAATACTGGGAGTCAAGAGGAGAAAAAGAGAAGCCATGTGGACTCAGAGACTGGAGAACAATCCTGGGTCCCCAGAGGTAGATAGGTGTAACCCATCTTCAGGGTAAAGGGTGGAAGAGAGAACACCAGCAAACTCTTACCAAGGTGGATACTGGAAATCCCAGCTACTGAAAAGTTTCACAACCCTCCTAGGCTAGCAGAATAACTAACCAGATAAGTAAACAGAAATCTGCACAGTAGCCTTTGTTTTGGGTAGAAATATCACAAATCATCTCTCTAGCTTGTTGCAGCCAAGAGCCATCTTGAGAAGGAATCTATCATCTGAATTTGAATGATTCTAGGAGCCACAAGACACTGAGTCAGCGGGTAGTTGTCACACAAAACAACCGTGGTTCAGTGGAGTGAATCTGACCTAACCCCCTGGTCACACTTCACAACAGAGGATGGTCGTTGTGACTTTGAGGGGCATAGATAGCCCTGATCTCAGGAATGGCGCAGGTAAGAGAAGATCCCAGCCAAGACCAAGGCCACATGCAGATTCATAGTAATTTCAGGACTGAGGGCAGCCATCCCTCATCCCTTCTCCCACCTGACAGTCTAATCAGAGCACAACTGTGTCAGGCTTCTCTCCACCACTAGTGCAGCAGTTCTAGAGAGCCTTAATAGTAGCAGAGTCAGTATCCACAGTGCCTGGGGAAACTCCCATCACACAATAGGGGCCACAACTCTGCAAGAGTAGGAACACAGTGTGCGTCACACCTTCTTCTCTACACATCACAAATGAGTAAACTGTTAGAGTTATCCCACTTTTCTTGTCCAACAGACAGTGGGTCTCTTCAACTCCAACACAGTAGGCCCCACTCAGACTCACCAATCTCAGGCAAAGTGGCTGCAGGGAAATTATGCTATGGTGTCAAACTGGAAAAAAGCTCAATCTTGCATAACAATCAGATATCTCAAAACATGTCTTCAGGGTAGAGCTAATTACTAAGCAGGTTATTATATAAAAACTATAGAACTCACCAGTTCATCTCATATGCATATCTCAGTGTAGGAACAGAAGAAAAATGAAAAAAGGAAGATATTATGACACCTCTAAAGATTGTGACTCTAGTAACTGATTCCAAAGAAATTGAAATAGATGAAATGCCAAATAAAGAATAAAAAGACATTTTGTAAGTTCAATGAAATCCACAATAATACAGATAAAAAATTAAACTAAATTAGAAAGACAGTGCAAGATATAAATTAGAAATTCAACAAATAGGTAGAAATTTTTGGGAAAAAAAATAGCCTAACAGAGATCTTGGAAGTTAAGAGCTTAATAAGTCATTTACAAATTATTTTAAAGTCTCAAGAGTAGGCTACAATATGCAGAAGCATGGATATCAGAGTTTTAAAACAGCCTTTGAAATATCACATCCAGCCAGAAAAAGAAAAAAATAGAGAATGTAAATAAAATAGGAATACATAAAAAGAACATTGAAAATCTTTTGGATACCACTAAATGATCAAATATCCAAATCATTACCTTATCCACTAGTGAGGAAATGGAGGTTAAAGGTATAGAAAATGTATTTTTAAAAAATAATAGTATAAAGTTCCCTTGTCTAGGGAAAGACATCGGCATCCTATAAAGGAGGCTTATTGCTATGTTTGCATCTAGATGCCCCCCTAAACCCTCATGCAGTCATAGTTGGGGCTTTTTGAAGGTGGGTAGCTCTAGAGTGTATGCTATTGAGATTAAATTTATGATGCCGGGATCAAGGATGTGTGGTTACTAAATTAGTCCACTGGTTGGTTTGGCATAGTTCTGGGTAGAATTAAGGGTGTCCCATCCTGGGTGTGAGTGCTACCCTCCCTAAGGGCACAAAGCCTAGATAAGATCCAAGGGACAGAAAGAGTCACTGCTTGTTACTTGTAGCTTGCTGCCTTGCTGCCTTGTTCCTGACACCGTGTCTTGAAGCCAGCCAACTCTGAACTGAAACCTCTACAAATTGTGAGCCAAATACACTTTTTCTCCCTTAACTTTGGACATTGAATATTTTGTCTCAGCAACAAAAGTAACTAAAACGCTTATAAAAACACAAATAAACATGACAAGAAGACATCTTCACCAAAATATACTATAGTAAAACTGACAAAATTTAGAGAAAAGAAGAAATACATTTAACATCTGCAAAAAATATATTGACTAAAAAGTAGAAGTGTGATTACTAGGGTCTGAATGGGGTTCCTGGGGTGAAGTAAGTTGGGTAAAAGAATGAATGGATATGATCAATGTACACAGTATGCATGTATGGAAGTATCACAGTGAATACCATTCAAACATATAATGAATGTGTGTTAATAAAAATTACAACTATAAGTTTGACATTTTACCAGTTTAATGAGACAAGGAAGTTGCATTTAGTCAATCCAAGTCTCAGACTCAGAATAACTTATTTTCTTTTGTCTTGTATCATAGGCTCATTGGGAACTGTCTATGGATAACTCTAAAGCTAATGTTTTGTTTAAATTTCAAAAGGGTTAAGAAGTTTTAGAGAAAGTAAAGATTTATATCTTGACCAATTGAGAGAAATGCAAATTTTTTATTGATCTAAATACTATATATTGACGGTGTGGAAAACAAATATTAAGTATGTGGGAAGTCGAAAATAGTTTATCTTTTGAACTTCCAATATTTAGAAGGGACAATAAAGTATTTAAAACAAGACTGCTCCTACTTAGAATAATATATATATGAATATATTATATACATATATATTCCTTAACAAATAATTGTAGTACAAGTATATATGGAGAAAAAAGTAAACACCAAAACATAAGTGACAATTAATTGAAATAAAGTGAACAAATTTTAGACATCCACAGTACTTGGTTTTACTATCAGTTTATAGCACATTTGCAATACCTTTATTTCTTTCAGGTGAGCTGTTTCTTGTGTACCTTTACCATCTTATAGATATTATCTAAGAAGTCATTATATTGAAATGATGACAGTTCATCAATTTTTAATGTAAGTAATGTAATTTCGGCCTTTAAAACTGGTTAGTAAGGAGCTATAACCTAGAAGAACTGCATTGTATATTGCGTGCAGTTTACAAAAGGGAAAACAGACTTAGCAATATATTCTTACCTATTAAAGGGAGTTGTTCTTATGCATAGTTTCAAAGTATGTTAGTGTAAGCAAGTATACATTAGGAGACTTGGTTTCTGTCCCACTTATTTTTATTTTATGAGGAAGATGATGACTGATCCTGAATGGGAAAAAATTGGAGAGTGTTTTCAGTCTATAGAACACAACCAGGCAGAATGCCTATAATATTAAAAGAATGCTTAACAACAAACCAATTTACCTTACTCTCTTTTGGACAGTGGCTTCTCAAAAGCCTCACAGAACAGTTCATCTGCTTTGAGCCTGTTCTGCTCAAAGCTTCACAGGACACTGTGAAATAGCAGCAGCCCTGCAGAGATCCCTAATGCTTCATTAAAAGTGAGACTATCTGCGGAGATGGATTGTAATCTGCCATGGAAAAACAAAAATAAAATACATTTTTCCTATGTTGGCTAGTACAAACCCTGATAACCATGACTCTCCTAAATTTTTCAATAATATCTGTATAAGTTGCAGGAGAATTGCGTTTCAATTCTTTGTGATAGTGCCCTGTAGGAAAATAAGAAGGTTGTTTGGGAATCATTTCTGAAATGTACGAGAAGGTCAGGCAAACAAACGGGTAATGTTAAGACAGGAAAGAAAAATCTATTAAGAATAGCTCCTGTGTTTTTCCTAATATAGACAACAATGAGGAAATAGTTTTTGTAACTTGACTTTACTTGTAGTTACATATTCATATTGGTTCTGCCTTACTTACACTTGTCAACCTCCTCTGATACTTTTGAAAACAATATTAAAATTAATTGAATCTTTTCTATAAATTATAATTTAGTAGGAATTTTTTCTAATGCAACTTAGAGTCATACTTTGAGTTCTTCATTTATTTTCAAAAGGTTTTTTCTAACTAAACTAAGGCACATTGTACATCAACATTTCTCTAGGAATTATAATTTATGATAAAAAAGTGTATTCATCTATCATTTTCTGAAAAGACATTTATTTTCAGAATAGGATTCTATATCACACTGTCCAATATACATGTCTTATGACAATTATCTGGGGAAAATTTGATTGACTAGAGTTACTAAACACTAAAGAGTACTAAAAGAGTGAAAAAGTGCTCTTTTTATAACTATATTTAGAAATAGTTAATAGCCTTTCTATGTACTGATTCTGTATGACATGGAAAAATTAGAATTAAACAAAATCCTTAGATGTGAAAAGCTTGCAATCCAATCTCATATGGGAATCTCTACTAACCAATGATGCATCACTGCTAGTATCAAGAGCACATAGAATTTACTCATTTTAAAAGTAATCAGAAATCAGAAAGCAGAGGGCAAACTACAAGAGCTTCAGAATCTGTCTCATACTGCCTACTCAAGAGCTGAGATTTTCTGTTATCATGCTTCTCAGTATTCAGCCTCACTGTAAAGTCTCTGAAAATATGATTTTTGGTCTAGATTCACATATATTCCGGCTTCCTTTTGATTGGGTTATCTACCCAAGAATTTGATACAGGTTCCTAGAACACAAAAGAATAAACTCTGACATCTCTGAATCAATAAAATACTTAGTTCAATCTTTCTAACATATCAGATTGGCCAATCAAGTCTAAGCGTCCGTGACACTCAAATTTTGAACATAGAAAACTCTTTCACCTTAGACGTTGTAATGAGCAATATCGTGTAAGGTCACACTCCCTTTCCCACACGTGAATACTAACAGAGAATCATTACTGTGAATGAGATGACAAAATCTGCGTGGTCCCTCAAAAATAAAAATTTGAAATTTAATATCAGATGCTTTGCTCAATGCCAGGTGTTTGGTCCTCAATTTCATCCCTATTCTCTAAGAGAAAGCTAAATATACCTGGATTCTGACTTAGGGACTGCCAGTGAGAAAGTATGATTGAAATACACTTCTGATGTACATTCATTAATTCAAAAAAATTACTTTGAAGTGTCTAGCTCCGGAGATGCATCAGTAATAGGAAAGACAGAAAGTTTTATACTCTAATGAGTAGAATTTATGTCTATGGTCCATGGATCTGAACTCAGATCAACTGCCATCACACTTCACAAGAAACCAGACAGTTACTGATGAGTTACTTATTTTTTCTCTTCACATTGGTTAGAAGAACAAGCATATTTGTCTTTTTATATGAACTCATGGAGTACACTTACGTGCACTTAAGCAGGCAATCTATACATAGACTCTAAGTTGCAGAGAAAAGTATCTTTTCTAATATATGTTATCTTTGATTTGTACGTAATCTTTACCTTTATTATATGAACTATGATAAACATATATATTGTGTTGCATACATATCCTGTTCCACTCATGGAAGTCTTTTAAAATATATTTTATTTCAATCACATTCCTTACTGCATATTACAATGCTATTTTAAAAATATAATAAAGGCCACCTGTTCATAAGCACATATGGCATAAAACAATGGCTACAACAATAAAAAGTAGCGTATGAATAAAGAGCATGTGGATATTCACAAGTGGCATCGTCGCACTAGATTTCAAAGTGTTATCTCTTGACTTGCCTTCTCATAATAGCATTTGAGGGTATCTATCATGACAAGAAAATGAGGCAAAAAAAGGTTGGTGGAAAGTGGCAATTAAACCATATAAAAATATACACATAAAGACACTGATATAAGAAAAAGAAACAGACACAAATGTTTATGCCATTGCCAGGAAACAACGTCAGCCTTTTCATCTTTCTGCATTGCTTTAGTTTCCGAAATCTGATGTGAGTATGTGGCATAAATTTAGTGGTTTAAAACATTACAATTTATTATTTTAAAATTTTGTCACTCAGAAGTCCAAAGTTCTTCTCACTGAGCTAAAATCAAGCTGTTGACAGGACTAAATTCCCTCTGCAGGCTCTTGTGGAAGGCTCATTTAGAGCAAAATTACTTTTATGCAGTTTCTAAAGACAGCCCACGTTTCTTGCCTTGTGGCTCCATTCCTGTTTCTCCACACTCAGTAAGGTCAGAGTGACTTCGTTCCAAGCCATTCTTCTGGCTTTCTATCTTTTGCTTCCTTCTATCATTAAGGAGAATCCTTATGATTACAATGAAGTCCCCTGGATAGTAGAAGATACTATTCCCATGAAGAAGTTTTTCAGATTATTCAACTAAATTTAATTCCGTCTCCAATCTTAACACAATCTTAACCAAGAAAACTAACATATTCGTTGTCTAGCAACTGGGTTTGGGGCATTATTTTATCTACACATTCATGGTTGCAGTTTTCTTTGCTATAGAATTTATATGCTATAGAGTTACTGACTTTTTTTTTTTCCTGAGACAAACATATTCCTCGCATTCCATGGCTGGAGCTATGTACTCCCCTTCTTGGCATCAAATGTTGACCATTCCATGTCAGTACTTTCCAATTTACCTTCTAAAGATTTGTTTCATCCTTTTATATTTCAAAAGATTCATTGCATTAGAGAATAGGCAGTAAAGGTTTTCTTCCTCCCTTAGAAGGTTTGGGGATGTCGCCTGGGCAACACAAGGCAAATATGAACTTCTAGGTTCAGTATGTTGGAATTTTCCTCTGCAGTGCAAAACCCTGTATTTGCTACAGAAACCACATGGTTGTTTTCAGAATAAAATAAGTAAATGTAAATGTTAAAAACGTATGAAACATGCTCCATATGATGTATCTTTGTATTTAGCTGGAGCTTACAGCGAGTGTAGAAGTGTCTTATGTTAGAATCAAGTGAGAAAATCCATTGAAAGCAAGTTTAAGTATTGTGGACTTTATTCAGTGAGATTTGGAGAGCTGTAGTGGTTCTCTGGAAATAACCATGACATGAGCACCTGATTTTGAACTTTATTTTAGGGGGAAATCTATTATCAACCAGGGATAGCTTGAGTTAAAACAAACAGGTGGAATTTCACTGGTACCTGTACAATGAGGATGAACAATCAGGGTTAAATTGCGGCAGCAAAAAAAAGATTGTGAATAAAGTTAGAGACAAAATAAAGATCCCTCCCCCCCCACTCCCTCCCTCCTTCTCTCTCTGTTTTTGTAGTATTATTTTTGTCATATTGAGGATTGAACTCAGGCCTTTTTCACTGAACTATATCCTCCTTAGTCCTTTTTTAAATTTTTGTTGTTGTTTTTAATTTTGAGACAGTGTCTTCCTAAGTCACTGAATTGCCCAACCTCAAACTTGCAGTTTTTTCTGCTTCATTCTCTCAGAGTGTTAGGATAACAGGCACAAGATGTGGCTTAAAGAGTTAAATATAGGTGTCTGTGATAGCTATAGGTAGAAAGAACTTGGGCTTTCAGGGGTAGGATTTTAGAAGTAGAGCTAGAGATGCATGAAAAGAGAAACTCTGAACAATGAATAGAAAATAATACCAGATTAACCTGATTTTGAATCTTAATTCTGCTATTATACACACATATGCATGTATGTATATATATATATATATATCATATATATATGATTTAACATTAGATCCACTATAAAAATTATGCACATATAGATTCTTGGGTGTTAAGAGCACCTTACTAAGTCTACTTGTTTCTGTACTACTTGCCATTCTGTTGTGGATTTAAATCATTCCAGAAAAAAGGCACCTAGATTTTCTCCAAAAAGCCCTTTATGGGATTCCAAATCCAGATAACTTAAAAATTCTAAAAATCTCAATTGTTTATGTAATGTTTGCAACTCTAAATGTGAATAATAACAAGAACTGTAATCAGGAAGATGAATTCAGGAATTATTTTTTCCTTCTTGTTCTATTCCTTGTTTTAAGACTTTTAATCCAAATTTGTTTAGAAATGTGATATCGGTATTGGTAGCTACATTTATATAACTTTGTTCATTTATATTATAATGTGGATTAATATAAGAAAGGTTAATATTAAAATTAGAAAATAAAAAAAATCACATTTGCAAGTTAATTTGTTTAGAGGATTATTGCTAAAACAAAGTAGCTCAAATTCAGAAAACTTTCATGAAATGAATTAAATTACTGAGCTAAGCACAAAATAGTCATTTACACTAAGCAGAAAATAACAATCTTTAAAATTTGTGGAACTTTTTGTTATCTGTCTTTTGAAGCAAAACTGTGAAAGAAAAACCTATTTAAACTTAAAATAACTTTTTTTAACAAAAGAAGCATTTACTCGAAATTCTTGCTAAGTATTTTCTAGTCCTAGACAATAACTAAATATTTTCCAGTCCTAAAGTTGATTCTAAACATTAAAACATATATCTTCTCTGGAAATCACCAAAATCAAAACTAGAGAAAATAGCAAGAAGAATCATATTTAAATGATTTGCACAAATCATGACTTGCACAGGACAAAGATTAAATAAATGGCAAATGCTGACATTTCATAGCATCAGACATTAGAACCATAAAACAGTGAAATACACATACATTTCTAACAGTTCTGTCCTAATTTCCTTCCAATGGTATGTACAGACATTCATGTCTTGCTGAGAATAACCATCCAGTGTGTTGAAATTATTAGCCATAGGAAAACTGTTTTAAGAGCCCCATAAGGGAAATCCTAGAAAATTGTAAACACAGTAATTTGCTCAATAGCACATCACCAAAACATATAATAAGTCAAACAGATGGGTGTTTATTCATATAGAAATTACAAATACTATAGGAAAATATTGGGAAGTAAAAGTCAATTGCTTTGTTAAGATTCATTTGGCTTCATCCAATTTAATTCTTAAGATTATTTTGTTTAGATAATTAACTACTCCCCTTGATATTTTTGCTATCTCTCTATTGTCTTTTCAGATGACTTCCTCTATTTGAAACTGTCAGGTCATAGGTATTGCCCCGTTTTTACAGCCAAATGATGTTTATTATCTATCCATATTCATCTAATATGAATCTAAACATTCTAGTTAATCTTTTTTACTATGGACAATGTTACAGGCCACTGTAAGAATATCAGAATATCCATTTTCATTGCCCCGCATGTTCTTTCCCCCCAGCTGTAATCCCTCATATGCCCCAGACTATTTAACTTATCTCTCCGTGGCTAAAAGAAAACTGTCTGGAAACATTTTTAGTACTTAACATAGCATTTATCACAGTTTTATGATTGTCTTTTGCCTTATGTAACTTCCACAAGAGAAAGTAAATACCTTGTGGATGAAAATTGTCCTGTATTTTTATTGTTGCATTCTTAGCAGCTAGCACTCAGGAGTCTCTCTAAAAAATGATTTATTACGTGGTTTTTAAAGTCAACCACTGATAAGAATAGTACACATGACGTAGGAAAACAGATACACAATATTTTCCTCCTCCCCCACCTAGAGTTAATAGTAATTATCAAAATAGTAGGTATCATTTGAGTACACTTGCCATTGGTCTAAAATTTACAGACACTGTAATTGTTAATTCTCACAAGCATTATTAAAAGTCAGAATTTTGTTCTGGGAAAGATTGAAGCTTTACGGAATTAAACTGTATGCTCAGGATATTTTCTTTGTAAATTTTATTGTTTATGTACAAGGCATACAACACGATATTGTGGGAATGCATATAGATAACCAAGTGATGACTAAGTGAGGCAAATTAGCACATTTATTATCTCAGCTGGTCACCCATATCTTTGTGACAAGAGAAGCTATAATCTAGTCATATAGCATGAGCTTTAGTATAGTACAAATGCATGAAGCATAGTCTTCATGTTGTATGTTAACTCTCTGGATTTACTTATCCTATATTTCTGCTACATTCTATGCTTTAACCTACATCTCCTCATTTCCTGCCCAACTCCACCCCTGTAGCCAGAGTTTTCTTCTATATTATTGCATATTTGAATTTTGTTTTCCACTTGTACATGAGATCATACATTAGTTTTGTGTGTCTTATTTATTTCTTGGAAGCATAGAGTCCTCCAGACTTGTACCTGTTGTGCCAAAATATCATTCTTTTAAAGGTCTCAATAAAATTCTATTTTATATATGTATCACCATTTTCCAGAATCTTGACTCTAGATTGCTTGACTCACCTCTTAGCCACTATGATAGAATCCTTTGACTTCCTCTATGCTCAATACTTTCATTTATTCAAAAATAATTACTGGTTACCCATTATAGGTAACAACATAAATTATAATTACAAATTTTAGGAGAAATAAGACTGGAGAGGTGCTATGATAATGAAATACAAGTTAATATTAAAAGAATTTATAGCATAAATTATTAAGTGGCAGGCATTAATGTTATATTTTGAAATAATTAATCACATTATATGTGATAAATTAGCTTTTCAAAAGTAGAGAAAATTAACTTTCCAACATTATGTTCATCTTCCAACTTAGTTGATTTTAGTTCATATGTATATCAGTAAAAGGTGAATCCATTCCAATAAGACTATTTTTAGCAGGATGTGACCCAATACCAACAATGAGAGATGTGAACAAAAAATTTTCAGTAAGGTATTTTTTGAATCTAGTGCTTGTTGATGAGGAAGACAGAAGGTACTTCAAGCAGCAGGAAAGCATTCCATGGAGAAAAGCTCCTGAAAAACTAAGGAAACAGAGAATGAACTTTAGCCATCAGTTTGAATCTCCAGACTCACAGGCATCTGCTGAACAGCCTAAAATGTGAGCTGAATGGGGGAAACAATCCATAACCATTGAGTTCAGCAGCTTGAGTTGAGTGCAGCTTGTAGTGGGAGAAAGAGGCCAAAACTCCAAATATAATAGTCTTCCTTTATCTTACAGTGCTGCATTTATTTTACAATATAACTAAATGTTCTTCATGTACAAACATTTAAAAAAGTGCTTTCTTTGAAACACCAGAGATTTCCTAAGCTGCCCTCATTTATTTCTTTATTTATTTATTTATTTTACTGCACACTTTGATGATAAGCACTCAGATACTACATCAGCATAAACATTAAACATTTTCATTTGAATAGGCTGGTATTTGTAATTTTGCTTTCTATCATCATAATGTTGACTGTAAATCCTTTTCTTCTTTAATATTAATAAATACCCTTTTCTTTACATGTAAACAATTAAATATTTTGTGTTCAAATCAAATTAGAAAATCTAAGTGGACCTTATATCTTGCAAAGATTTAGAACATAGTATATTAATATTTTTGAGAACTACATTCCTTTTTACATATGCATTGGAGAAATGTACATGGAGTGTTTCACTGAAGGTGCTTCTGGGTCTACCGTTTCATAGCTTTCTGCATTTTATCCTCTTTGAAGACTTCTGCGTTACAAATATTTTTCCCCCCAGGGATTATATGGCATGGCATTGTGACCCTTTTTTCTCCCCCATATTATGTAATCATTTTGGTATTATTTCCCAGCAGTACTACCATATGTATTCTGCAATGTGGAGTTGACATATGTTGGCATTTTAGAACTTGTTACAACTATGTAATTTTCCCATAGTTAGAAATGTGTGTGTGTGTGTGTGTGTGTGTGTGTGTATATATATATATATATCTCTTTTTAATTTAAGAAATAGTCTTGTCACATGTCTGCAAATACCACTTTCATAATTTTACAGATTTATTCATTCTTCAATGGAAAATTGGGAGATGGGGAATCAGGGGGGACTTTTATCCAGATCTGGACAACTTCATGTTTGTTAAACTGGAATTATGGCTAGTTCAAACTCCATTTCAAACTCACCCAGTCTGTCTTAATTTTTTTAAACACTAAATTCAGGTCATTTGTTCAGTGTCAAAAAACGAGGTTGCAGTCATCCACTCATATGCATGGGGTCTGATCTCAAATACACTAGATGTGGAGCGTGGAAACCAAAACAAAGCCTGCTATGTGGAAAGTACTTTCAATTGTGGTTCATTGTTTTTTGTAGCAATATCTTAAACTACACTTCAGTGCAAGTTTTGTCAGTTAATCTTACCTCATGAGTAAGCTAAGAACCCAAACTACATTTCTTTAAACCTGTTTCACTACTATGGTCCTTTGATAAAATGTTCAGTAACCAACTTCTTTACTGGCCAAAAGATCCACGTACCATGTTCTGGAGCATTTTAAATGTGAATATCTATTGAATGGTAATGTTTTCTTTCAAGTAAATGCCTGTTCAGAATTTTTTAAATGCCAAATATTTTCATGGTCACTTGCGTGTAGTAATTTAGAAAATATTCAGAGATTTTGAAATCTAATTGTATTTAACCAGCCTCATTGTACAACCATGATGTATAATAAAAAATCGGAAAAAAAATTCTTATTTTTTCCAGGTCCTTGAAAGTAGACATTTAAAGCCAATAGTTTGAAAGGGGTGTGTGTGTGTCTGTGTGTGTGTATATGTGTGGTGTAACCCTCTCTCTCTCTGTCCCTCTCATTCTTTCTCTCTCTCCTTAACTTTTCCCTCATCCCCACAAAACAATCTGGAAACCACTCAAAGGTAATTAAACATTTTATAAGAGACTATGAAAAATATCAAGATAGGTTACCTTGCTGTTAAACATAATTAAACATTTTAAGTCTAAACCTGTGATTAGTCCATGAATTCAAGAAGGAAGAAATCACATATTGTTTAACATTCACTTCTAGATGTCTTACATTAACATCAAAGTGTATTCAATAAATATTAAAATTGAACTAATATGGGGCCAGGGCTTTAGCTCAGTGGTTCCAGCACCGGCCTTGCAAGCACAAGATCTCAAATTCGATTCCCAGTAACAAACAAACAAACAAAAAGAACAAATACTATTTTTTTCCAAAAATTCCAAATTTCAAGAATCTTACAAAGTAGGGTGAATTGACTCATTATACAAATGAATACTATAAATTTGTGTTCATTTCTTTTACTCCAGTAACCCTAAAGAATATTGAAGGCTAGTATTCATGACCCATATGCACAAGATGCCTTTAGTATAGCTTTTATTTTTTACAGTTTTTCAGTTACCAATTTAGGAATCACATTAAATGAAAGACAATTTTTCTTATGTGTTTTAGAGCAGGTTATAATTTAGGTAGGTCACAAAGAAAGTTAAGAATGAGGTTATGCATTGAAAGCTTTCTATAGAAAGTAGAAATTCACATATAAGCTATTTTGAACCAGAAATATATAAATAAAGAAAATGGACTAGATCAAATTGTAGATTTAAACCTAAGAAGCATATAGAAGGTATTACCCTTGTTACTGTGCTTTTTATAAAGCCTTCAATAAAATTCAAATAGGAAAGGTAAGATAGTATACAACAAATAAGTGAAATACAAGCAGCCATTCAGAAAGACTCCACTTAGAATAGCAAGAAATGACCTCTCAAAGACCTAACATTTAGAAAGTAGAAGAAAACTTCAGGGTTTTTAACCTTGAATCAAACTGTTATTTCTTTAGTTCGTTTTGGCTTCAAGATCTTATCAGTGTTTGGGTCATATGCTTTAAACTCTGAAAATTAAGTGAAGGCCTCTCTCTGTGTGACTTCACTTAATAAATACAATTTGCTCATTCTCAAAATGTTCTTCTAGAAACTAAAAAATCTAAAGAGACATCCAATGATTTCCAAATCATTCAACTCTGTGGTTTGAATTTTTTTATAAGAAATAAGTATGATCTTACATATTCTTAAATGTTACTGTATTGAATTGGTGGATATCATGCACAAACTTATTCTGACATAGTCCTAATGCCTGTGTAAAGAATTCTGGGAGCTTGCATTCCTAAATTACCCACAGTTTCTGCTCTATTAACAACACATCGCTTATTCTCCCATACTTTTCTTACTTAAATGACCGTAATGGCACACTGGGTGCTTTTATACTTCAAAGTCTCTACTATATTATGTTGTATTCCACAGATACATACCAGTATTTTGGTCAGTGTTTAGCTTCTGTCCTTAGTTCCTACAGGTTTAGACTATTTGTGCCTTTCCAAGAATATCAGACATGCTCGTCTGGAGTTCACATTCCTTAGCAAACCCAGGAAGTTCAAGTGAATTATGATTCAGTCCAGGTCAATGTTCATCCACTGCTTACTTCAGAAGATAAAACATAATATTTTGTGTAATACTGTAACTTGCTCTTCAAAGAACTGCACTGTATTTTTTGTTGTTCATTCCTACTATATGCCTATTTTTAAAGATTCTGAGAAAAATTATGATTCACAAAATATAATAGAGAAACTAATACAGTGATGGTGTTTTGATGATAGAGCATTTAAACTGGTCAGTTCCAGAATAATGATAAATGTAACTCTTACTCAGTTCTATTGAGAGATAAGATTGGTATGTGAAAAACACCTTACTCCAGAAAATGACTGCCATTCTATTCTGGGTTTTGAGTGGTTCTGATTTCTCCACTTTTAAAAAGCACATAAAAATGATTTTTTATGAGCTACTTCATTTCACTTATTTAAATTTATTATATTGAAGATAGTTTGAAGAGACTTTAGAAGATGGTAAGAGAAAAGGGTGAAACAGCAGAAAGCAGAGGAAGGGGAAATCAGATGGTCAATTTAAGGTTCAATTTTTGCAGTATCTTGAGATAAATACTTCCAAAGTCATAGTCAAATTTACAGAATTCTAGAGAAAAGAAAAGTGAGATTTTGGGGTACAAACCTATTTCTGTTTGGAGTGAGAATGTACAAAATTTTGTGTCATTTAGGGCATAGGAGAGGCTTTAGGTGAGTGTATGAACACAGAAGCTAATGTCCATTTTTATTAGGTCCATAGAATATATGATTTAGGACCTTGTATTCATCAGAAACTTAATTCACAGCACCTTGTAAAGTTGTTTCCCAATACGCCAGCAATGACAATGAAACAACCTTGCCATGAGATGTAAGGACTTTATATTTTGGGAGGCAAATAAAATAAAAATGTGTATATTCAGTCTACATCTAGGAAATGGAAAATGCCCTATTACCAACTATACCTCACTTAAAGCTGATATTTTGCTATAGTATTAAAACTGTGAAAACCAAAATTAGGTTCTTCTCCAGTAAGGCAAGCAGTAGAGCTACTTCAGTGCAGCATTTGTTCAGCTGAGACTTTGACTAGAGTAAGGTGCAGTCAGATAAATGTTTAAGAATAAATGAAGAATGGAAGAAAAAGATGGGGGGCAAAATCACATTATGTAATTTGACTAGGAAACCCTAAGGATTGCAAATGAGGAGGGCCTCTGTGTCAATCACACAGTGGAACTCACATTAGAACAAAAGGCTAAGGCAGACACAAAAGTGGAATGATATTTTTAGTTTCTTTCAGTACTCTACAAACATCCTCAGATATTGAGCCACTGCTATATTCCAGTGGCAACATAGCCACCAAGTAAAGCACATTTCTTAGCTAGGGATACCCAGTGGATATAAAACGTAATGACTTAGACTGTCAGAAAGGTTCCTAGAAATAAAGTACTGACAGTACTCCTTCTATCTTTTTCAATTCCTTCTTTCTGATGCACAGAATAACAGGATGGCAGCTGGAGAATTGGTGCCACAAAGAACAGTATGATGGCTTTGAAAGATAGACGACATTCAAAATTTAAAAAAAAAAAGAAGAAAAAAGAAAAATGAAACCAGCAGGCTTTGTTTCTACAAGTTTTCTAAAACCAGGAGAACCTTTGAACTTGGGATTTAAAGTGTGCCAAATTCCACCCATTAACTGGTTGCTAAGCACACAGAACCTCCACCTCCTGCTGGAAGATGTTATTGCTGAAGAACCTAGATGAATATTCTTTTTTAAGATAAATATTTTGTGGATGCAAACACCAGCTATTATATCTTAACGCTGAACATATAAGATGTTGATCTGTTAATGTCACATAGATTTGACATTACAACAGCCAAGTGTATGGCTTCTTGTGAGGCCTGGGCATCTTACTTATTTTAAAACTTGTAGCACCACTTTGAAGGAAAGGGTAATCGAGATTCTGAAGTATAAATGCTTAATACGTAGCAAAAGCAAACCCATTTCAATTTTAATATTAACTTTTAATGGTGAGGGGATAATATATAACATCTTTACAGTTTATTCATATATACACAGGGTCTTAAGAACTGAGAAGATACCGGCTTCATTCTTGGTTTGGAAGATTCTATTTAAGGGGAGGTCTCAGAAAGCAGTAACTTCCCATCTCATCCCATGGGGCTCAACCCTGAGATGCATGTGTGGAGAAAGTTTGTGTGGGTGAAGTGCAGACATGGAAGTGAACTCTATTCCTGTGAATGTTTCTCAAATAATTGCTGTGTATGGTACTTGAATAATAAAAGTATTCTTGGTAGAATCTGAAGAAAGAAGGTAAGAAAGAAGGAAAGAAAGAAAGAAAGAAAGAAAGAAAGAAAGAAAGAAAGAAAGAAAGAAAGAAAGAAAGAAAGAAAAAAAGAAAGAAAGAAAGAGAGAGAGAAAGGCAATACTAACATGGTGTAAACAAAAGACAGAGGGGACCCAGTCACTAATGACCCCATACACTTCTGGATGTCTGGCTTTAATAGGAGGTGGAATAAACTAACTTTCAGTTTTTCAAATCACTGTGAACTTGGATCTCCTTTTGCAGATGGGTCTATCTAATCTCAATAAATTACAGGCTACTCTTGACAGTTTATGGTAGAATTTAGACTCTCTGTCTCCAGTGTCACAATGGGCAGGAGCCTACTGACCACCTGTCCGTGTTCTTTGTGTTCATCACCGTGGTTTCTCTAGCCACAGTCCATCAAATTAAAGACCTGACTTTTCGGTATTTCAAAAGTTGATCTTACAGTTCCAAGGTAGATTTTTAAAAGGCCATTTATAGAATTAAAAATCTTTCTTCTTTTAGAGCTCTTGCTTTGTGTATGTTTGTCTGTGTGTGTATCTGGGTATGTGTGTGTTTCACATTTCCATTACTCATCAGATTTTAGATTTTTGGTAGAAGTGATTAGATGTACCAAGCAGAAAATTCACACTAGAAACATGGCCAATATATGAAAATTTTATTTTGAGTTACTTTGCTTATAATATGAAACTACTTATATTTTCTGCCATGGTTTATTTCACTAATGGATATTATTAATACTTTATATTCATAAATTCATAAGAATGAAATCTTGACAGAGCAAGACTTGGAAATGTCTTTATAATATTAATGTGGCATTTGAAAAATATTCATATATTGAACACTACAAAAATGTATAGGTTTGTACTTACTACATGAGAGGATAAAATGCAAATGTAGGAGAAAAAATGTTTTTACCATGTTGAAAGTACTACTGTCATTCTAGGCTTTTCAACCTGTTTTGTGTCTGTTTCAAGGTGAGGTGTGGTGGGTCACATAATATGTTCTTAATTTCTAGCTGTCTATAGGCTAATATAGATTCACATAGCTTGGTTGAGAGCTTTCTTTCTTTCTCTCTTTCTTCCTTCCTTCCTTCCTTCCTTCCTTCCTTCCTTTCTTCCTTTCTTCCTTTCTTTTTATGGCTCCAATTGTTACCTCTTGGCTGCCTTTGCCAAAACTGTTGTCAGAATCTTATTTCCATGCTGTTGTCCTGTTCAAAGAATTGGATGGGACAACCAATAATAGTAAAATTTTAATATTTATCCAAGGTTAAAGAAGAAAAGAAGTAGAAGTGAAAAGAAGAGAAAAAAGAAGTAAGGTGAAAAGAAGAGAGAGATATGCCCTGCACATATAGAAACTGGCTGGAAGAGGAGGAAGACAGTAGCTGAGAAGTTTTGTAATGAATTTATAGTCTCTTACAATACAGATATTAATGTTAAAATAATATTGTTGCAAATATATATGTCTGTACTGATTCAATTTCCACCTTTTCTCAGATGAAAAAATTAGTGGAGGTGACATATTAGTAAAAGTGTAATTAAATAATGATTAATATATTATTGCACACAGTTCTATAGAAAGAGTGATTTTAAGCTAGAGGTAAAGATTTCTGAACATTCAAAATTTCATATAAGATAAAGCACTTGTTTTTAAATGTGAAATATAGATCATTACTTTTCTAAGATCAAACATTAGAATATTTAAAATAATAAAAATCAGTGTATCTTGCTCCAAAACCCAGTAAGGGTTCTGATGACTAATAAAAGAGAAAAGAAAATTTCAAGCAGCAGAAAAAAATAATGTATTGTTTGTGGAAACAATAAAGTGTTAAATGGTCAGGGTATTTATATAATATGGTTCATAGATCATGTTAGCAAAAGAAACTTTGATTTAGACTTGCCAAAATATAATTAAACACTATTCCCAGGAATCGGTAAAGCTTAATATCTGTTTGGATGATCCTGCTGTTCTGAAGAAAATGAGAACTATATGAGAGCATTCCTGAGTTCCACATGCTCAAAGGCGACTGCTAGAGGAATTTAACTTTGTGTCAATTGGACCCCAAATACAAAGAGAGGGATCATATCACACAATGGAATGTTTTCCCATAAAATATGCACCCACAAAATAGTGATCTAGGCATTATGTATAATAAACATGAGCAACTACAATTAAATTATTTAAAAATAGGAAGTGGCTTCTTTTGCTTAACATGATGATCTCAGAAAATCAAATGTCATGCTTGCTCTCATGGCTAGAATCTAAAAAATAAAGACAAGATGGCATGAAAGGAGAAGGAGACCACGAGAGAAAAGGAAAGGGATTGAGAGGAGGGTGGATGGAGGTCCAGGGTGGTAACAGGAGTGGAAATGATTGAAGTATATCAAACACATATGCAAATATGTCAAAACAAAACCGATGATTCTGTATAACTAATATACACTTGATAAGTTGAAGTTTTTACTATAAAAACTCGACTTTAATTCTCTTATGGTGAAAAGAAAGGTGGTACAGGAACTTTCTCAAAATGACCAGACCTGTTTTTAAGTAATACCTCCAATTAAGCAAGGTTAAATTTGAGTCATTTATGGGGAAATGGATACACCTTAAAACCATACATTTTAGTAAAATAAACTAGACATTCAAACTTAAATATGTTATTTTTCTTTAAGAAGCTCAAAGAATAAATAAAGAGCCAAATAAAAGACGGACAATAGGGAAGTAGACATTTTTCAAATGGGGAGAGGACCAAGAGTGGAAAGAGGGAACGGAAATGAGACATAAAAATAACTAAGATGTATTTTGTATACTTACCAACTCCTCATGACAAATATAATCATTAAACACTATAAACATTTACTAATAAAACTTTACATTTAAAAGCAAAACAAGTAATACTTTCAACTTCTTAACCTATTCATATTATTTGCCCCGTTAGCACACCGTTCTTTACATGAACTTATTCTGAGATCTTTCCACATCACCCTCCAGCCCTGCAACAAACATTCTTTCATTAAATTCATAAAATAAAATATTATCATAATTAATCTCAGGGGTAATTATACTAAAGCATATTCTCATCTCCCTCACATATACGTGATACACATGCATTTATTGAATTTGAACTAGGAAATTCAGAACATTTTCTTTGACATCCAGATCTTGTAGCAAACACATGTATGGTTATTATTCAGAGAGGATGGGGTGTTTTTAGGCACCACTAAGAAAAGTGGACACCAGAAAAAAAATCTTCATTTACTAAACATTTTAAGTAAAATGATATATACAAGCTTTTACCAGAAAACATGTTTTGTTTTAAAGCTATTCTACATTTTATGTATTACTGGTTTTTCCATAATAAGGTCCATGGTTTATCTCCCTTCCCAACAGAATCTAAATTTCTTAACATGCAAGCCCTTAACAGACTCAGCCCTGCTACTGATTGACTCCCTTACCTGCATCGTTATGTCCTCTGCTCTCTACAGATGCCAGGTCTCCCAGTGACCCCTTCCCTCAATTTGGCTCTGTTGGAGTTTCATTTCACTCATAGCAGGCTTTGTGAGTTAGCATCGCTGTCATAGTATTTTATTTATTTGTCTTTCCTAATGCTTTGCTTTAAGGATGTAGTTTGGGAATGTCCAGCAACATTAAATGTTTGGTTATCAGAACTGAAGAAGGAATGCTAATGTTATTGTGTGAGTAAAGGCCGGGAATGCTGCTGAACAAGACAGGCCTATGACAAAAAATCATCCAGCATGAAATGCCATGGTGCAGATTGAGAAACTTCATTTTAGGACACGAAGGGAGTCTTTTGTGAGAGAATTACTAGCACTGAGCAGAAAGCCTGGCATCTCAAATGTGTTTTATACATGGATGTTAAGTGAATGTATATTTGCACCTGCACTTTCATGTTTAGTGCAGCATGATTCACAATAGGAAAGAAATGGAAATGACCTCCATGTACATCAATTGGTGACTGAATAGAGAAATTACATGATGTAGACATAATGAAATATTGCTTAGTCAGAAGAAAAGATGAAATCATATCATTTGGAGAAATTGAGAGTAGAATAGTGGTTACCTGAGGTTGGGAAGACTACAAGAGCAGAGAGAGGTGGGAAGAGATCAGTCAACAAGTACTGTGCTATATATGTACAAATATATAGTCTTTGAACTATGGAATTAATACTAAAATGAGTATGTTGATGAAGATTTTAAAATGTACTTTTCCATAAGCAATTTCTTCTTCTGTTCCTAAACACACCATATTTCTTTTGCTTCGATGGGTTTCTGCTCTTTATACAGTTCCAATACTTCACTAAATATGCTTCGCTCCTGCCTCTAAAATATGGCACAAATTTACCCATTTCTCATTCACATTGCTGTCAATATCTCTCATTCTAAAGTTTTCAATGTGCTTTTATTTTACTTAAACTAATGTATTTTTATATTTATAGAAAACCAGTTGTAATTAAATTAAAATATTGATGATATTACTCCTCTTTTTCAAATTTGACAATTTTCCCCTTTCACTTTACAATGTGGAGAAAATAAATGCTTACACACATTTGATAGGGATCTAAATTAGTACAGCCACTATGGAAAATGGTATGGAAAGTCTTCCTAAATTTGAAAATAGAATAACCTTATGATCAGCAGTTCTACTCATAAGTATAACTCCTAAAGAAATGATATCAAATGGAAAAGACATTTCACTCCCATATTTATTGCATATTATGCTTATTTCATAATAACTAAGAAATGGAAATGACTTGCATGCAATGAGTAAATTACTAATGAGTAAATAATGAAACTGCTTGATGTATTCATAACGAAATGTCATGCAGTCATAGGAAAGCATGATATCCTGTCACTTGGAGAAGTTGACATAGAATAGTGGTTACCCTAGGTTAGGAGACTACATGGGGAAGGAGAGATGGGAAGAAATTGGCCAAGTACTGCATTATAATTAGATAGGAGAGATGAGTTCTAGTGTTCTATTGTGGAGTAGGTTGGCTATAGGTTACAGGCTGTATGTTTCAAAAAGTGAAGGGCTTTCAACACAAAGAGATGATAAATGTTTGAAAAGATATTTTATTTAAACATTACATAATATATACATGTTTGACAATATCACAGTGTCCCATGAACTTATGTAATTTTGTGTCACTATTATAAATAATAAAATAAAAAAATTCAACACTAGATAATTTTTTTAAATGTTAACTAGAGACATTTATAGCTAAGTGGATGCACATTGAGGCCATATTCTTTAGTAAAATAAATAGGACACATGTGTAAATACTGAATAGTTTCTCTGGTGTGAAAAACTAAAAGTATAAATAAGAATCAAAATGCATAATTGATATTGTGAAATAGGAAGAAAATGTTTAAAGGAATAGGGGAAGTGGGGGGGAAGAGGAAAGGAAAGAAGGCAAAAGGAAAAATATGAGAAAAGGAAAAACATGGAAACAAGGTCTTTGTAAATAGGGAAGGGTGGAGGGGGTGAAGGAAGGGCAGGGGAATGGGGAAAAAATAAAAAGGTACATGTATATGTACAAGATCCCAATGATGAATGTATTACCTGTACTGTATTCCTAAAATGTACCAATAAACTAAATGGAAAAAAATGTTAATATATTATTTAAGACTCCACATACTATGGTTTCTGCTTATTTCTGTTTTTCCAAATTCAACTGCATCCATCCTAGTCTTTCTGAATTCTTCAATTTCTGAATGAGAAATTAGAATTACCATGAATACTCAGAAATACTTCAAATCATAAATAATTATCTAATATTCTTCATTTTCTAGAGCTATTTTTGAAAAGAATATCTACTTCCTAAAAAAATTATTAAGTTTTATAATATTAACAAAAACTTATAGCCTATAGTATTCAAATATCGGCGAACACCAATGACATTACTGAGTAGCATATGAATTATGTTGTATTCAGATCTCTGACAAAACAGCAAAATACAGAACCACTAACAAATTTTCCAAATTGAGAATTTATTTTACTCTCAAAACTGAATGTCTCTTGAAACACCACTCATAGGAGTTGTTTATACTATGCACTGAAAACATCTCACTATTTTATTTGCAAAAATGGTTCACCTTTAGGAATGGATGATACCCTAAACATACATTACTGTCTGGAAGAATTAAAACCAAGCATAGCATGAGCCTATGGTAAGTTTTTCCTACATGTTTTCTGTCCTGGTTCCCAAACTGCTAACTATATTCTTCCATCATGCCAGCATTTCCTGATCAGGTATATGAAGTTTTCTGATTTCCCAACTAATTTTTCTCAGAACAACATTTCAGCTTCTGAAGGAATTCTCCAAAACTCCCCATTTCAGAAAATTAAGCCATATAATAATTCCTTCTACAATTCTGAGGTACAAATTGTTCCTAAAAGCGGTTAATTTTCCTTTGGTTCTCTTTCTGCCTGTGATGTCTGCTTTTCAATCTTCACAGGACTCACTGAATTTATTCGTCCGGTTTTGGGTAGAAAGTTTTCTTCTCAGGAAGGGAATACAGAGAAGTATTTCTAAGCCAAGTTCTTAGCCATAATCATTATCCATTTATCTATATCTATCTATCTATCTATCAATCATCTATCTATCCATCATGTCTCATAAAAACATAAAGGTACACTTACATGTTTACCTATTGAATATCTGTTCAACAGTTGGCAGATAATCAAAATGTCAATCAGTACTAATGATTTCCATGTAAGATTTGATTTTTATAAGCAAAAACTTATATTGAGACTAGTTTTTGGAACTTGAGATAGAGTGTAAATTTTTTTTAAATTCATGAATGTGAATGCTGATTTCTCCTCTTTTGTAATCTGGCTATAACCAAATGTAAAAAATTAAATATTGTCTTTTGCTGCCTGTGGCCTGATAAGAAGTTCAGGGTTTATTAGAAATGACTTTACATAACAATTCATTCATTCAGGCTCTATGGGAAGGTATTACAACAGCAGCAGGTCAAAAATGGATGAGCTTTCTATAAAAGTTTCTGTGAAAATTCAGCACATGTTTAAGGCATAAATCAGGTAAATGTATTGTCTGATAGTGGAAGTAAAATGTCTAAAATAGGTCAGGAAAATTGCTTCTTGTAGGATCTCCTGTTGAACAATCTTCAACATTTTGTATTTTCTAGCTCTTCAGACTGACTGCATTCCTTGGCTCATGGTTCCTTTTTCCATCTTCAAATTCAGGAGTATAAGATCTTCATCAACACTCTGTCTCCCTCTGTCATTTTGAGAGAGGGTCGAGCCAGGGATTTAGCTCAGTGGTTCTGCCGCCTGCCTGGAAAGCACAAGGTCCCGAGTTTGACCCCCGCTACCAAAAAAATGAAAGGAAATCAAGGGAGGGTCACATCTTATTCCCTGATTCTGACTTTTTAGCCTCTCTTTATATAAAGATAGTTGTGATATAGCCATCGACATAACTCAGCATAGCCTCTCCATCTTGAGATCCCTAATCACACCTGCAAACTCCTGCTTTCCATGCAAAACAGTGTATCTCCAGGTTTATGAGATTAAGGAATGAGTTATCTGAGTCATTATCCTGACTCCACAACAAGTAATTCAGTTCCCCTGTTTGAATGGAATGCAATCACTCATTGATTTATTCATTCAATTAATAAGCATGTGGTTCGCCCCAGGAACTGCACTTCAGGAAGTTTCCTGAAGATAAAAGCAGAATGAGGATAGCTATGGCAGACACATAGGTTAACAGTTACCCTACAGAACAAAAGGATGACAAATACTTTCATGGAGATATGCAAATGTTTTCGGAGTGATCAGCACTACTCCTCATACTGTTTGTAGAGGTTCCCTAGTTCCTTCTCTCTCATTTTTTAAGCCCCAGAATTATTTACTATTTCATATAAATAAAATACTTATACTTTCATGTGGAATCAATTAGTTGCAATTAAAAAAATACATATACAACTTTTTTTTTAAAAGGATGACGTTATGGATTCAACTCCTTATCTCTAATATCTGTGGCCATAATATTTTCATTTTAAAACAAATTGGAGTGTTCAAAGAATTTCTTAAGGAACTTTGATTATAACATTATTTTAATAATATCTCATTTCTCTGGTGGATATATTTGATATAGAATTATGAGTTTTTTTAGTCTAAAATTTCCATAGTAGAGATCCTGCATTTATGGTCTTGAGGAACTTCAAAATCTGTGCTCAGTGTGATCCCATTTAAGAACATCAAATGCAATATCTTGGTGTGCAATAAAGAATTTCACCTTGCTTAAGAACAGACCTAGCTTTTTTCCTTGACTCTTGCAAGGTAATTTTTGTATGCCAAGGGGTCTGGGGTAGCAAGACATGAAGAGTACCCTTTAGCCTGGGCTAACCATATCTGAGGCAGGGGGCAACCACACCAGATACAACAAGGATGTGGTTTAAAGAGGGGCTTTGGGAGATGGAACATTTGTACACATGGAGAAAATAAAATTGATCAATCATGAATGCATATTGGGGCCCCAATAAAACTCTGAGCTCAACCTTTGTGAGAGCTTAGCGATTCTGCTTGAAAAACTGGCACATGTCAAAGCTTAGAAAGTACTGGATCATAATTCCACAAGGAAAAGACTGTGGAAGCTCCACATTTGCTAAACTACTCATTTTTTTCTCAGCTGATTTTAAACAGTACCCTTTTCCCCTTAATTAAACATAAACATTAGTGTAGTAGAATCAGTGAGTTGAGTTGCTCTGGTGAATCATCAAAACTGAGAGTAGTTACCCCTTGAAATAAAGATATTCCCGTGGAAGTCTGTGGTCTTTCTTACTACATAGCTGTTTACATTCTCCTGATTCTATGACATATTTTTGTGGGTGATATACTAACGTATTTGAATTAGGACATTAGCAAATATTTTATTACAGAGAAAGGGAGGATTACTTCAGGTAATAAAAAATTATATTTTTAAAGAGTGAATTAGTTGCTAAATAATTCACACTTTCCACTAAAGAAATGAAATCTAAATAATAAATTTGCTTGAAATTACTACTCAAACTCTTTTTAATAGCAGTTTACATCTTTAAAGAATTTAAAATAATCAGTAGTGGGCTGGGTTTTACCTCAGTGGTATAGGGTGTGCATGAGGCCCTAGGTGTAATCCTCAGTACTACAAAATGAAAACAAAATAAGACTGAGGTTTACCATAAGCAAGTGCTGTTAAGTATATCTAATATTGGGACTGAACATTTAGGAAGGATTTACATAATGATTCTTTAATTAACATGCATTGTTTCTGGTTATGCAAATTTTAAAAAATTTGCACATGTAATAAGAATATGATGTGCAAGATTAAATGCAGGTAAGTGAAAATAATAACATTGATATCTTTACCAGCCCTTATCATTGATTGCCTTGGTTGCAAACAAATGATTTATTTCTACTTCAGTGCATTCCTAGCTTTTTTTTCTTGTTTTCAAATACAGCTAGGCAGTATTTCCAGAATGACAATAAAAAGGGAAATAAACTACGATTTTTCTCCGATTCTTGGAAGGGAGGTCAGAATCTAGAGAAAGGAATAGGGAAATAAACCAGTTACAATTCAATGTATAATTCAAATGTGTTCAGATATTTTATCTACACCATATTAAAGGAGTAGGGAGCAAAATAGACATAACAAACTTTAGCAAAATAGTTTTGGGAAATACCATCAAACACTTAAGATCTAATTTTTCAGTAACTGGGAAGAGTTTAGGAAAACTTTGAGGAATGGAAACATGTGTGAAACACTGAGACTGGGGGGAAACCTTGCTCAGCGAATGGTGAGTAACTACAGTTGTGTCAAGCAAAGGCACTATGGTAGAATGAGAAGAATAAGCAGAAAATGAAGGTAGAAGCTAGGAAAAGACTAGAGTCAGCCTGTAGGGTGGGGAATAAAGTGCCCTGCTGTGTCTTATTCACTTTTCTGATTGCTGAGACACAATCCCTGACACCCACAAATTACAGAAGAGATTTATTTTGTCTCACAGTTTCAGAAATTTCATTCCATGGGTGGTTGGCCGGCTCCAACGGAGAACCAGCAGGGTGGAAGGGCCCAGTGGAAGAAAATTGCTCATACTCTGGTAGCCAGGAATCAAAGAGAGAACGAGAAGCCAGGGAGGGAATAAACCCTTTCAGGTGATCCTCCAGTGTCTGCCTCTCCCCACTAGTCCTCTCATCCTAACAGAATGTTCAGTTATGGATTCATCAGTGGACTAATCCACATGAATTAGTACTTCTATGAGCAAACCACCTTCCCAAAGCCCTACTGCTGGCTGAATGCATGAAGCTTTGGGATGATATTGTAGATCTAAACCCTAACAAGGGGTCATCAATGACTTTGAAGTCAAGAGACAGTATCAATCAAGTAGCATATAATGAAATAACTGATGTCATTGGCAAAAAGATGAAATATCCAGGGCCAGTTCAACACTAGTGCATATACGAGCAAATTACAATGTCTACATCAACCAAGTGAAATAAAGCAGGTTTAGAAGATGCTTAAAACCCACAGGCATCTGCAGCTCTCTGCTTCTTTATGTAACATATAAGGAGTCTTCATCTCAAATTTGCCAACCACAAAGCAGATATCACAAATTTTAAATGCTTTATTGCATTACAGGAGGCAGGAAAACATTTTGTTGCAATGAGAACATTAATGAAATTGTGATAATATTCCAAAACCTGAAGATAAGGAATCTTGATTGAAGGAATGAGAACTATTTTGTATTTCTCTAATATCACTTGGACCCAACTTGATGTAAAAATTGTAACAGAAGAGTCAACTGCATTTTGTGAGGTGGGAAAACTAAATCTTATGTCAATAATCAAAAGCAAGACAGGTAAGAGGAGTTAGATTTTGAATGTTTAGTTTGCATTGCCTTTGACTGCCAACACTGATGCCTGATAGTGAGAAATAAAAGCCCAGCAGTTAGGAGAAAGGACTGTGTTAAAATTTTTATTGTATTAGGCAGCACTTTAAGTCTTGTGAGTAAGTCAATTAGGCAAAACGCAAAGAAAGAAAAGGCCAAGGACACAGACTTTAAAATAACAGATACTGGGCTGGGTCAGTGATTCTGCCGCCTGCCTTGCAGGCACAAGTTCCCAAGTCCGATCCCCAGTACCAAAAAGAAAACAAACAAACAAAAAAAGAACACCAGATATTTAAAAGAAAGTAATATGAGAGAATAAATAAAAACAAGAAGTGAGGGCTGGAGATTTAGCACAATAGCACCATGTCTATCTCACAAGCACAAGGTCCTGAGTTCAATCCTTGGTATGCCCCCAAAAAATAAAACAGAAGTATCAGAATATGAGTAATATATTCAATAATATGTTCTGCTAAAGATAACATGAATGAAGGAATGTCAACATTATGAAAAATGCAGAAGTATATTTAAGTATTTTGAAAGCCAACATAATACTATTGTATTTAGAAAGTTGGTCATTTCTGACCTTAGAACTATACAGTCTCAGAAGAAATAAATGGAAAACATAAACTACGGAGGTAAGTAACAATGGAAGATCAGGAAAAAAGAGAACTGGGCCCTTTTAACAAATATGATGAAGAGTAGCCAGAGTCCATTAAACACTTATTAGTACTCTAAAGATATAGACAATTAGACTCAGATCACTTTCAAAATTCAAAAACCCCTTAACGAGTACCACTATGTGCTAGGCACTGCTCCATATGAAGTAGAAAAACAATCTATAAAACAATGTATAAAACATTCATTCTGATCTTTTCCAGGATTAAAAAAAGAACCAACATAAAATGAAAATGTTGGGGTTATAAAGGAAATATGCAACAGATATAGCTCTTAAGGTAATAGAAGGAAGAACAAAAACACTTCTGTCTGCGGCAGCCAGCATTAGTAAATTCGGAGATGACCTACAGGCAAATTAAGAATATGGAGAACAAAGTCTACATCTTTCTTGCTCACCACTTAAATGCACTTTTGAGCATAGTGTGATATGTATATGAATGTGTGTGTATATCTTTGTGTGTACATATGTATATGAGACTCAAGAAATATTTGTTAAATCAACAAATGATTATTCAGAACTGAGAGTTTCTATTTTGATCCTAAAATGGAGCAATATGTTATGCCTATGTTTCTACAGTTTATAAAACTCAGAACTGTCTAGCAAGATACAAGCACACACACATACACACAGAAATAAGTATAAACACGTATATTTAAACTTAGGAAAAAACAAGTAAATTCACACAAAATCACTAATTATTTCTGTTCTTATATATCCTGCTGAGATAATCTAAGTACAAAATTATTCTTCCTGTCAAAAGAAATTGTAGTTAAATAAATCCCTGTGGCTCACAGCAAGAAAATAACCTCTGTAGTTGAGTAAAAGGAAAGAAAGATAGAGGTAATACTGCCACCGATCAGCTGAGGGTTCTTTGGTCAAGTTTGGATGGAAACCCTGACTTGGCAAAGTGCAGCTCCCTTGGGATGAGTGGCTCAGGCCCTGCTTGCCAGTGACTCTCAGTGATTAACACCTCAGCTCTGAGCCTCAAGGGCCAGAGCCTCTTAGCTCTTAGTGCTACAACTCTTGGTATCACTTCTTAGTGCTATGGCCCCTGGCCACTTCTAATTATCCATCTCAGCACTATGAAAGTGAAGGTTTGCAGACTGCTCTGTGGCTTTCTAGAGCCCTACTTGCAACTTCTGCTGCCTCTTGGGGCTGCTCTGCAGCTGGCCTTTGAGGTGTTCAGCCATGCAGCTGCCCTCATGTTTCAGCCTTCTTCCTCCTCATTTGCCAGTGGACTCAACTGGAGCCTCAGGACTCAACCTTCTCCTCTGCCATAGGCTATGGCTGATTTCTTCCTAACCCTTCTCTTTCTCTAACAGCTTTGGACCTGTGCCTCAGACTCTACCTTAGCTTCAGATTAGGTCTTCTCTAACATTCTCTTCAGGCCTTGGCTTGGCCCCTATTAGCAGCCTTAGGCCTCAGGCAGGTCCTGTTTTGGTTTTGGCCCTGGCCTTTGCTGACAGCCTTGCTACAGGTCTTCATTCCCCAAGTCTGTAGCCACTCTTTGAGGTTTACCACTCCTAGTGTTTCTAAGCCTTTTCAGTAAAGCCAGTTAAGCCTACTCTACTCAAAACAGAAACAGGATCACCAGACAGACCTGTATTAGGATCTATGGTCTAGCACAGGGAATAGTGCTTTGGAAGGAACCCTTCTCAATGAGCCCAGGGGTGCGAGGAGGCGCAACTTATCAAGAGGAGGAGCCATTTGAGCAAGAGCTATCTCCTGCAGTTTTGCAGACCTACTGGAGTACTTTTAAACTAATGTTAAAACTGTGGGGTCTTTGAGGGATGAAGCCATCCAGAATGGGCCTCAGGGGAAACCATCTGGGAAAGACCCATTTCTCAAGCCTATAGTGGCCAGGGCTCATATCATCTAGAGCAGCCTAGGCCATCGAGGACAGCATCAGCTGTCATGATGAAAGCTCAGCAGACAGCTCCTGCACTTCCACCAAATGCAGGTGAGTAAAAACTGTGGAACCTGCAGGAAGAACTGGAGCCCACTGGGGTTAAAGAGACCCTGGAGTACATCAGCAAGGGCCCTTGGTGTCTTCCCAAACTGTCATTAAGTACAACACTGGGGCTTCTCCTCACATAGCGCACAGGCATTAGTGCCTGGAGCTGGGTTGGGGCATGACCACCACCAGCCAAATCAGGCCCCTTTACGGTTGTCAGGGAAAAAGGGAAGGATTGAGTGTCTTTTCTAACTCAATATGACTCAAAATCAAACAAGTACATTTCCCAATCTCAGGGCTCCAATAGTGCTTTCTCACTAACCGAAGTCTTTCCCTAGCATCTCTGACTATTGGAGGTGTAGGCTCAATTCACATTTAGATATGCATAGAGGTCTAGGCGAACTCATTCAGGGTTACAAAGTCTGTACATTTATTATGGGTAAAGAAAATGGTCAAAGAATTAAAAATAGTAAATAAATTACACCAGGTTGATAAAATTGAAACAATATTATAATCACAATAGGGAGATTGAGAAGGTTTTTAAAAAGAGGAGAGAGTCTGTACTTAAAAGGAGCATAGGAAATAATTGTTCTCTTGTATCCAGAAGTAAATTCCTTCTTATGAGGTGTGTCAACAAATACAGTGAATGTTTAAATTTTTAAAAAATAGAGTAAAAGATGTGTTGCTATTAAGTCCTCTCAAGATAGTCCTCTTTGTTTCAAATGCACCCCATTGTTCCTGCCACTTCTGGAGCAGTTATTATTTATTTATTTTTCTTAATTTGTTTTTTTTTTTTGAGGCAGAGTTTCATTATGTAGTTCAAGTTGGCCTTACATTTACTGTGTAACCCAGGCTGGCCTTAAAATCACAAAGTTATTCATGCCTCGGTTTCCTGAGTGCTGTGATTACAGGTTTGTACCACCATGCCCAGCCTGCAACAGCTCTGGAAATCATTTTTCATGAGTGGTTTCAGTTGCTCTGTCATGCCTGCCTTGATAACTTGAGTTGATTTAAATGTTTGCTTGTAATAGTCATTTTGACTTTAGGGAAGAGCCAGGAATGGCAAGGTGCCAAATTAAATGAATATGAGAACACACTGATTTTTTTGGTGTTACTTCATTGAATGATATTTGGCAGCCATATTCACCACATTTTTGATCATATCTCATAATGCACTCATAAAAGAACACTTTCCAAAAGAAAGAACTACTTCAGAAAGTGGCAAAAATGATGGGATATGTGTTTCAATTAAGAGTATTTTTGGGGAGATTAATCGCAATGTGTCTTTTACTGTAATAATTTTTCAAAAATTTAAATACATCCATTTTATTTTGATCAGCCCTTACATAATACATTGAAAGTTGTAATCTTGCTGTGAAATTTTTGTAATATATTTGACACAGTATTACATGACAGGTGGCTATAGGTATGTGTGTATTTTAGAACTACTAACAGTATATTAACATTTGGCAACTCTACGGTTTTGTTTCAGCCAATTCATTCAAAGCAACAACATTTTTCAGTATTTACTATATATCAAAAATGTGTTTCCACTTCCACAGACATAAAGATGAGTAAAACACAAACCCTTGCCTCTGGGATCCTATAGTGTGACAAGGTTGAGGGGCTGTATAGAAAACAAATAATACAGTGAATTGTATTACTTCTTTAGATCAATATTTTCACTTAACATTGGAACATTATTATTATTCTTGGATATTATTTTCTCCAACATAATTTCCAATTGATATATTTTCCACAGTAAAGATACCATTATCATAATAAGTTATTGGGATAGAACTTTTCTTTCCATTTTAGGTGGAGTTACTCTAGAGTGTTGCAAATAGAATACATTTATTTCAAAGCTTCTTTATCTATACCTTTTCAGCTAGATAAAGTTAATGAGTACAGACTTTAGTGTTGTGTAATACTTGGGTAATGAAGTGACAAATAAAGGCAAAAGTTAAGGAAATAGATTATTTAGAAGAGTATGTGGACATTCAAAGAAAATCCAAAATAGTTTGTATTTGTGGTACACAGAATTCTATGATGATCTCTGTTAAAATTTATGAGGTCATGTTTTATGAAGCTAGGCTTCTGCACTGGGCTCCAATGAATAGATTTCCTAAATGAAGTCACTCTTGCTATAGTTTCATAAAACTAACTGAAACTAAGATGTTTATCCAAAAATGGGAAGAAATGAGGGCTAGCAAGTCAAATTTTCCAAACAGGCTAGTTTTAATTGCCATGGCAATGACGTTCTCACTGCTTTAATTATTGTACAGAAAAGAAACCCAATGTACTTTATGTTGACCAGTTATTTTTCTATTGTCTACCTGTCTCCACCATTAGAAAGCAATTTTGAAATAGCTCATCTATTTTGTTCTGTGTTCTGCCTTTTTAGCCCTTCTTTGTCTATAGAATGAATCTCTTCTGCTCAGTCCAATAAAACACTTATTGTATTTTATGAAATGAATTATCACCTGATTTTAGAATCAAAAATAGTCAATTAAGATATTTAAAATAAATTGCTTTAATTTTGCCTTTTGACACTTCCAAGATTTTGGATGCCTTTGTTGATTACAGAAAGAACAGTCGACATGATAGGATATCATGTCCATGATTGAGTTATTAATTTTTTCACTTTGATTTAACAAAACGTTATCTGGTAAACCCAACTTAACCAGGGAAGCGCTCAGAGAGCTTAGCTTATCTTCAAAGGAAGACTGAGTGAAATATGGAAAGGGCATTTATGGGGGGTAACACAGCATGGATCTAAGGTGCACTTAAGCATCTAAGAGCAGCCTCAAAGGTCAGGAGAGTCCATGCCATGTGAACTGGGAAAAATACTTAACCCAGCCATGGCTTGACTTTTGCCTTGTGATAACAGCAACAGAGAGCAGAAATACTGACCCACAGGAACAAGTTTTACTTGTTATAATTTTGTGGTAACTTATTAGGAATAGCAATCCAACATATTATTAAAGGTCATAAAACATTTAAGAGGTAAGATTGGTAAAATTGTCATAAATTTTCTGATACATGTATTTTAGAAACTTTTCTTCTTTATTTAAATTATGGGGATCTGATGAGTGATTGCAAGCAGGAGTGTGACAGGTCAGATTTCATGTGTGCAACATTGTCCTGGCTGCAGTTTACAGAAAAGATAGAAGAGGATTGTGGTGGATCCTATGCAAGTCTACTGTGATTGGTCAATAAAGGCGCAATAATAATAGTGAGAATGGAGAGAAAAGAAAGCACTGGATAATATTAAAAGATAAAATGACTGTCATGGCGATTATATGGAAAATTATGGGAAATTATTTAGAATGACTGCAAGATTTGTACCTAGAATGTCCAGGCGAATAACAGGCAACATCACTTGATGAGAATTTCACAGGAGAAAGTGAAGATTGGAGGTAATGGAGGAGATTAGTTAAATTTTGGACATGAATTATTTGTGATATCTGTAGACAAAATCTGAATAAAATGAAATGTTATTCACAACATCCTTCTTGGAAGAAATTAACATTTCTGATAAAATGTTCAAGCAATTTGAAGATAAACTTTTAATGGTATTCATACTGCTCCTGGGAAACCAATCCTTCTCCCACTCAATTGTCAGCCAATAGTCTAATGATCCAAGTTTTTGCTCTTTCATTTTTTCTGAGCTTTAATTTTGTGTAGCTATCTTATGATTTTGTCTTCTTTTTAAAAACACACATCGCCAGTAACCATACACCTAGACTGGCATGCTTGAGCTATCTGACCTTGTATCAGGTTTCAAATATACTTGACCATATGGCACTCTCTATATGTTCTGAACATTTGATTTATTTTTTTGTTTTATCTTATTAGTACATGTTTGGAGTACATGTTTACATCCATTTTAGGGAGCAGGTGCACGTACATTACACAGCTTGATTATTTTCTAATTCTCTTCTTCTCATCTACTTTTCTCCCTTCTTCTCTAAGTTCCATTTCCCCATTTTCATTCTCATTGTTACTATTCTTATTAATAATTTGTCTTTATGACAAATAATGCTTGCATTCATTGTAGGTATTTGCTAACATGCACATGACATCTTAAATCTTTTTACTTCCTCTTCCCCCACCTCCCCTCTTGTCTCTCATTCTCCTGGACACCTTCCAACTGCAAAAGGTCTATCTCCCTGTTCCCCCCATCAATCTTTTATTTTGTTCTTTATTTGTACTTTGCCTTACTTGAATTAGAGTTCCCACACGTATTTAAGTCCCATATGTTGTGTTTCCATTTGTATTTAACTATGGGAGCCCCACTCTGATGAGCATATCTAATCCTACTTACCTCCAAAGGCCTCACATTTACACATCATAGTTATGTTAAATTTCTATCCTCTTTAAACATTACAATGAGGATTAATCTCCAGAATGATTTTTGGAGTTTTATTTATTTATTTTTTGGTACCGGGGATGCAAATCCAGTCATTGCGCTTGCGAGGCAGGTGGCAGAACCACTGAGCTAAATCCCCGGCCTCCAGAATGACTCTTGAAGAGGACAAATTATATCAAAACCATTCTTCTCTTGCCAACCACAATCTCATGTCTTTTCACAAACAACACACAATCATTTGGCACAAATAGTACCAAAGAATTAACCCTTTTCGTCATTAATTGAAAAGCCCAAAGCCTCCTCTAAAACTAATAGCAAACTCCTTCCAGTTGTAAGCATGTAAAACCAAAACAAATTGTCTTCTTCTAATATACAAGGGTAGAACAAGCCTGGGTTGCACATTCCCATTTCAAAGAGACAGAATAGGAAAGAGAAAGATATAACTGGCCCACAGCTTATCAGAAACCCTGCAGGGAAGGCAGGAAATCTTAGAACAGCAGGTCCTTTGCATCTGTGCACACACCTGTAAGGCCAGCAAGGTGTCAAACAGTCCAACCTACTGGTTTTTCTGGACTCACCTTTCTAGATATGGAGACTCATAACTGCAGCCCTCCTTGGCTGATATTGCAAATTGACAGCTCTACATTTCTGAGGTTGTCATGGCAGTCCTGCTCCCTTTGTGTCTTTAGGAATTGCCCTAACGGAGCCCTCTGTGTCACTTCAGTCCTGTAACATGCCTCTACTTGGCATTCCAACCTTGAATTTTTTAAAACAATGTTAGCAAAAGCTTCTACTTCACATTAGTTCTCGGATTGTGTAGTCACAAAATAATCATTGCTTGGAATCTATGTGGAGCCACTAGATATGGAATAACTGAACCTGATTGAACCACAGCTGGAGAGGCCAAGAGCATTCTGTTTTCAAAATTCCAAGGCAGCCCTGTGTGGTATGTCCATGGAGAACACCAGAACTTATTTCTTTAAACCACCATTAGGCCTGTGATGGAGGAAGTGGTTTCAAAGATTTCTGAGATGCCATCAAGGCGACTTTGTCATTGCTCTTTTTAATCTACACTACTCTCTTCAACAATGAGTTGCTGAGCTATGTCTGTACATAATTTTTTTTCATTCTTTTGGTGTTCAGTTTGCATCTTTCAATCTATCCAGTTTACTTCTATTTTAATTACTCATTCAGCCTTTAGGTCATCAAATAACATGGTACAAAAGAAAGAATAACTAAGGCAAAGCCTGAATGCTTTATTGTTTAGAAATTTCCTCTGCCAAATAAGTTCATCGTTTTAAATCAGTGCTTCATAAAGTTTTAGGACACAAAACTAAGAGCTCAGCTAACTTTGCAACAGTATGACGGAAGTGGCTTATATTGCAATTTAGAATATTTTTCATTTTCAGAAGCATTTTAGGCCTCTTCTAGCCCATTACTAAGTAATGAAGCTCACTGAAGCTTCTTCCACATTTTTACATGCAATCATATCAATGATCCTATTCCTCCATACCACTTTTCTGTCTTTGTTTCCTGTCTCTAGTAACATAATGCCAGAGACTGAGTAAATTGTAGAAAAAGAAGAGCTCACTGTTTTGGAGACACTTGGTCCAAACAGCATGGCACAGTCTTCAGGTTCCCCAGGGTGCTTCACCTCATTAACCTCACCACTATAGCATCATGAGGTGAGCTTGGGGAAAGGGAGCCACCACACTGGGAGACAGGAAGGTTGCATTCAAATTCAGATCTTTTCCCCTGTACTTATAAAGGCACCAATATGCAGTCATTGTTATTCCACCCTGATGACTTTATCTAATCCCATTTATCAGCCAGAAGCTCCACTTCTAAACACAACAGTCACAGTAAGTTCTCACCCATTTAGTAGCTCATAATGGGGGTTCAAATCCAAATTAAGGTTTGAAAAAGAAAAACAGTATTCAAACCATAGTAGTTCTAAAATTGTGATACTAAAAACATCAATATTTGTAGATAATACAATTTGAACATGTCAATTTCACTAGAGGAAGTGGAGAAACTTCTATAAACAATAAAGCCATTCAGTATGGCACCAGAATGAGAAAATAAGATGAAAAATCAATGTTTCAAGTGTAAACACAATGACCAGCTGGAGAAACATATGAGAGAAAATTTTACTTACAATATTAACAACAGAAATACAAAAGTATGGAAATAAAAAATGAATAATGAGAAAAATCTAAGAAATCTAAGAAAAATTTAAAACATTTTTACTAATCACAAAAATAGAATAAAAGAAATAAGAATATAAACCACAGAAGGACTCAACATCTTAAAAGTATTGTAAGTTAAATATAAGGAAAAATACTGAGGTCTGAGTATCATAGGAAAGATAAATAAAGACACATAAATCTATATGAAAAAAATAGCAACTAATACACAATAAACGTAAGAAGGAATTAATGGTATCTGGATAAAGAGCCCAAAGAATAAGGTAGATTTTCAAAAATAAACCAAAATATACAGAAAAACACATTATATAATAAAGATAATATATCAAGTAAGATAAAATTTTAAAGAAATGGCATTGTGAAAATTCAGTAGTGATTTGGGGAAACAAAAGGACTTGGATTGATACCTTAACACACACTAAGATAAAATATAAATGGACTAAAGATTTTTAAAAGAAGTACCATTATACATTTACATATAAATAGATGTATATTCAACAATAGTGTGAAAGACATAGCTAAGTCATTTATGACCAAAGCCATTCTAACTCTGCCTCAAAACGTAAAAATAGTAAGAGAATATTTACTTTTAATTTATATAAAACTAATATACACATGACTCCATCCTTCCTTTCAACCATTAAATTAAGACAAAAAGCACAACAAACTAAAAAAATACAGTTTATATTACATATACTAAGTCTAATATATCCAAATTTTATAAATCTCTACATATGAGCAAGTAAAGACAATCTAATAGAAAGTGGCCAAAACATATACACAGGCAGTTATGTAAAGTAAATAATATTTTCATCATGTAATATAGCTGGATTCCAAAGAAATGCTATTTGTTGCTAACTCAGTAACAATTGTGCAAATACATATAGGAGAATTCACTTTTAAAATGATTTCACCTTTCCTCCTCAGAGTGATCAGAGAATAATCTCAAAAAGCCCCTCATATATTTAAGGTCATAAACATAAATAAATATGTTAGTGCTTTCTTTTTCCATTTTCTGTAATAAAAATTTTAACTGGTCTTCTTGGCATTCATAGTTTTAAATATAATGTAATCTGCATCATAATAAAATAAGAATTTCATCAGGCACAACACCCATCATGCAATTTTCTTGCAGCAAAAATATCTTTGACAAAGGAGTAATATCTAGAACATATACAGAACTAAAAAAAAAAAATCACATTCCCCAAATTTAAAGACCCAGTCCAAAAATGGGCATCTAAAATGAATACAAATTTCTCAGATTAAGAAGTAGAAATGGCAAATAAATATATGAAAAAAATTTTTCAATATTACTGGTCATTTGAGAAATGGAAATTAAAACACTGAAATTCCATTTCACTCCAGAAAGAATGGCTGTTATCAAGAAATCAACCAATAATAAATGCTGGTGGGGATGAGGGGAAAATGAAATCCTTCTCCACTGTTGGTGAGAGTGTAGACGGCAGCAACCACTGTGGAAATCAGAGTGGAGCTGCCTCCAAAAACTAAAAATATAGGTTCCATTCGACCCAGCTATTCCTCTTCTTGGTATCTTCCTGAAAGAATTAAAAGCAGCATACCACAGCTGTATATGCAGAATCATGATTATAGCAACACAATTTGTAATAGCTAAATCTTGGAAACAGCCCAAATGCCCATCAACTGATGAATGGATAACGAAAATGTGATTTTTTTCATGCAATGGAGTACTTAGTCTGCATAAAGAAAGATAAGCTCCAGACATTTCTACATAAATGGATGCACCTTGGGGCCATGTTCTTAAGTTAAATAAATCAGACACACGTGTGTAAATATTGCATGGTTTCTCTGGTACGAGACTGAAAGTGTAAATAAAGGCCAAAATGTATAATACATATTGGGAAATGAGAAGGAAATGTCCAAATGGGAAGGGAAACTAGAGAGAAGGGGAAGGAAAGACTAGAAAAGAAAAGAGGGAAAAAATAGAAACAGCTTTTGTAAATAGAAGGGGAAGAGAGGTTGAAGAGAGGGGAGGGGAATGTGAAAAAAAGAAGCAAGTTATATCACGCACAGGTACAAATTCCCTATGATGTTATCGTTATTTATATCCAAAAGGATATTATCATTATGTATATCTAAAAGGTATCAGTAAAATAAAAAGAAAAATAATAAAACACCAAACAACTATGATGGAAAAATTATCTTTGAAATATAACCAAAAAACTTGTTTTGATATAGGTGGACATTTTTAAATATTAAGGAAGTCACAGCTTATCAAAGGCACAAAGAAACCAGCTGTAGTGGTACATACCCACAACTATGTGATGTAAAAACACCCTTACTAAATAAATAAATAAATAAATAAATAAATAAATAAATGAAAAAGCATCTAAGGACATATCTCAGTGTGAAAGCCCTGAGTTTTGCAAAACAAAACAAAGCAAAAAAAAAAAAAAAAAAACTACAAAAAGTTGTAATTACAAAATTAATCTTGTCCTTGCAGTATTTAATGTGGATAATAATTTAAGAACATTGATTCTTTTGTAATGCAGCAGCTGGTTAAGAAACAAGACCCAAACCGTGCAAGTAATTGCTTACTTTATTGGGACTTTTCATTCAACTTATTATTTTTATTAAATGTTTTCTAGAAATAGCATCATATCTACACTGTTTGGTATACTGTATGGAAAAGAATTTACAGTAACAAATTCCATATTAAATTTGTATACTTAGAATTTGATGCAGGCATAAATAAATTAGAGGTATCAAATCAAATTATCATATACATATATACATACATATGCCTATATATTTAAACTAGTTTTCATATACTTGCTTTGTAAATCATTAGACATTAAAAATGTGCTAGACACTGTGCTGTAAGCACTGTTTCATTCTCATAATGACTCAAGTAGTCAAAAATATAATTTTCACATTGTATCTATGAAGAAGCAGAGGATTACAAGTACATATTACCTTGTTTTGAACAAGAAAATGAATGCACAGAATTATCTCTCAAATAATACTGTTGAATATTCATTTGTAAACAACTTATTTTGTTGAAACTTTGGCATAAAATTGCATGTAATTAGCAGTGGTCTAGAATGTACAATGCCCCGAATTTAATCTCACCATTACAAAAACAAACAAACCAAAGGAAAGAATTCCCAATAATTTGTATTGTTTCTTAATTTTAATACATGGCATTAATAAATAATTTTATCTTTTTATGTTTATGTTTATCTTTATAAACACTTTTTCTCTTGCTTAATAATGAAATTGGGGAAAAAGTAAGAGGCAAATGCATAGGAATTCTGTAGAGCTTGAGTGTCCAACATTTTGTCTTGCCTAGTCTGCACTGAGTGAAGAGGAATTGTTTTGGGTTGCATATAAATTATATAATATACTTAATGTAGATAAGTGACAAAACTTCCTTTACATTTAAGTTTTTTTATGACATGGAAATAAAATAACATAAACCCATTTAATAATTAAACAAGAAAATTTGCATGTTTGTTTGAAAAAATACCTGTCTTCACAGGCATAGACATGTATAGGGAGGTTGAAATACTGTTGCAAGTAATCGCTGCATTTTTTTCAACAACTCTCACAAGCACATGGATCATCTGATACATCCGGCTTTCCCATTGGACTGACTGTGTGTGATCAAGCACACAGTCACTGCATGTATTAGAGTTAGAAGGATGGAAAGAGCCAGTTTATGAAAACAACTTTAGGTTGTGAAAAGAAACTGAGATTTGGTTCCACTAAAATATGTAAACCATTGAACATTCTTTCTTATTCAATGTATTGACGTGATCTCATCTACAGTCTTGAGAAGGCACTCTGGCTGCTGAGGTGAATTCACATAAGCCTGTGGGATGCTTATAAGAATAGTCCTGGACAAATATGGTAATATCTTCTGGCTCTAGGGCATAAGGATGGACCACAATGTATAGATTGGAGCCTTAAAGAGAATGGTCAATGGGTTAAAAGTAGTTAATTGAGGAAAAGTGTCTCTAGGAATGACATAGGTTTTAAAACAGATGAGTAGTTGAGTGATCATTCGAGCATGAAGAAGCAGGTGAGAATTTTTTGGAATAATATGAAAAGCCTCATTTTCAATGTGTTAATTCTGAGACAAATATTTAATATCCTCTCCCCAAAAAAGATGTCAACATAGTAGTTGCATATCACAATAAACTTTTAAAGAAAGCTAGAATGAAAAATAAATTTAATAAATACACATCAAAAAATATTTGTATTTAACTTTGTGAGACTAAATTATTTAAACTCAAACTGACTTAAGCAGGAAATTTATTATGTAACCTATATGTCAATCTAGAAGAAAAATGGACTTCAGAGTTTATGGATTTACCACGTCGATGACATCGACAGTTTTAAAGGTAGATGTTATGCTTAATCACTTTAAAGGAAACAAGTTTTATCATCATAGAGAAAATGTGACTTGCTTAAGCTTACAAAAGTAGTGAATATGAGTCAAATACTAAAGTCTATGCCATTGTCATGAAATTCACTTAGAGTAAAATAAATGAAGTAACTGCGAACATATTTATGTCTTTTTTATTTTTTTAAATTGATATAACTTTGCTAGATCATTAAAGATTTTATTTGATCATATACCAATGACTTTGAGTTTCCCCTGTTCTCTTCTTTCCTATTAGTCTAAGTCGTATAAAAATATTCATATACTTCTGTCAGTGATTCATTAACTATCAAATAATAATAATGTAAATGGCTGGCAGTGAATAGTATATTTTTCATTAAATCCATCTGCTATTCACATTCTTTTTATAGTTTAATTTCATTCAACACAGGATGACATCTTGTAGGTCAGAACCATATGGATCACCGCTTATTTCCAAGATTATTTCAGTATTCTTTTCCTTTTCATATTCATAAATTGAGAATATTAACTTCTTCAGACTCTACAGGAAATTTACATATCAGGAAATTTTATATAAAGTTTAAATCCTTCAGATAAATCTTATAATATTTAAAACTTTAGTTATAAATGCACAAATAATCAGATGTTTTGGAAAACTATATTCATACATATGAAGAATAGACTCATATAGCACATAAAGCAATTTATTCCTTACAGAGTGCATGTATGGTAATATATTATTTCTCTTATACTATTGAAAGTGTTTCTGTGAAAACAGAATTTTTTCTATTTGTAGAAACCTAAAAGTTTGCAATATAAAAAATCTTCCATTTTCATTTGTTCTTTTCTGTGATTTGAAATGGATTGTCAGTGTGGAAAAACAAAATGTATGCCTACACTTTAAAAACTCTTTAATTTTCTCTTTTTTTCTCTCAATTGTCACAATTTTTCCTAATTACTTTATACTTAGAAATCCTGTCACATCTTTCCTTGTCACACAACTGGGATTTACATTCTCCTTCCTAAAACACCACTACAATTGAAAACTTTGTTTCTGGTTCCAACTGCATATTTAATAGCTGCTGAGAAAGGCAGAAATGTGGACTCACTCAACTAGTCTTAATAAATTCATACTTCAACTTAGCAGTGTAAAAAGTTAAGAAAATCACGAACTGTGAATTTTTGGAATGATCACAGCAAACCACAATTTAATTTATTTAAATTAGAGAGGAATGTAGCAATCATTCCTTGATTTTCCCAAGAAAAAGACAGTCTACCTTTGGCAAATGACAAAGAAGAGTATACATTTATGAAACATTTTGTCCTTTTAGAATAGGACAGATGTAATGTAGTCTTTTATCTGATAATTCAAAGATCCCTCTAAAGAATTTTAACTGCTTTGGAATATTGAAATTTGTTATCATTACATATTTTCTTTCACAAAATTAGCAGCCATCAAGTTAGCTGACGTCAGTGCCAATAGATATGTCCTGTTTATAAGATCCACATCAATGTGCCTAGTATGAGCCTTGAGGTTCAAGATGTGTAAATGAACTACGTCATCCCAATTCAAGAAAAGCAAATACTACAGTCATTTCAATTCACTGCAGGCATGTAGACCAAACTCATGCTAAATTTCCTCAAGTACTGTCACCAGTTCAGTTTGGCAAATTGACAAACCAGAATAGATACAGTATTGATTTGCATGTTCTCAGGGGTGCAGGTGGAACTAGGATATGAAAGAAGACCCTTGAAATTAGTATACTGGCAATCATCCATTCCTGGTGTATTTTTCCTGTCTATTCATCTTATTTTGATCAGGAGAATATCTAACTAGGTGCTTTGTATGAGGTCACTAGCAAAATAATTCCCCTTGCCTTTTCATTTTTTTTGTAGCCATTAGATTTGGTAGAACGTAAACTTCTTGTTATAAGAGTTAATGAGCAATAAAAATTGACATATAATTCATGAGACGTCACTGGACACTTTACTTTGCAATGATATGGCAACTTGTAATCACGAGCACATACAGAAGAGACCATCATAATTAAGTTCCAGCAATACATTTTCTTTGTAAGACACAAACAGAATACTCAGTAAAAAAATATCACTGAAGTTCTGGAGACTTTCCGGGATCCGTAAATTGTTCCACCAAATAATAAACTAATACATCAATTTTATGATATTCATATCAAGCAATACTTTTGGCATGTATATTATTTTGTGAGAGACTAAATCATTCTGTTAATGAAAAAATGAAGCATAAATAGCAAAATAAACTTCCAATTAGAATCCTTGGGGATGATTCTTATCTGTGATTTAACAATCTAATATTTAATACTTTTTTGGCCTGTATAATGAGAATGATACTGAATTTAAAGAATTATATGACATAATAATGCCCATAGAAAGAAGTTCATAAGTATATGCAAATAATTCACATTAATATTTCTGTAACAAGTGTTTTCAAATACTCCCTCATTATATAGACTCATACTACAATAAGTGCTATCAGGGCTGGGGATTTAGCTCAGTGGTTCCACCACCTAGTTCTCAAGCACAAGGTCCCAAATTTGATCCCTGGTACCAAAAACAAATAAAATTTTTTTTTTTAAAATGCTGTCACTTGTTAAATGGTTGTTGTTGTATTTTCCTCTAAGCACTTTACATGACATAACACCTGTAATCATTACACTATTTTCATTATGTAGTTATTACAGTTATGGCAATTTTACGATGAAAAATTGAGGTAAAGAAGTTAGATAACATCATGCAGTTTTTAAATAATGGGGCCAAGATTCAAAGCAAGGCATCTAAGCCCAAAGTCCTTGAAATTAATCAAATCATTGTTCTTTAATGCCTTTTAATTTTCTGAAAATATGCAGAATAAAATTTTATTCTCTAAAATAAAATATTTGCATTACTTGTCTTCTGAATTTTACATGAGCAAAAGAAAACAAATTTTGACAGTGAGGCGCCCTTGTATATAGTTCGTCCAAGCATCAAGCACTATTCCAATTTTATTTGTAAATTCGACAAAATCCTTGCTGTTTATGAAGAGTAAAAAAAAAATAATTTTTAAAGTATGGATGCAATATATGGAGTAAAATATAAGCATCCCACATACCAAAATATTATTTCTGGACTGATAAACATTAGGAGAGAGAGTATGAGGCAAAGAAGCAAGCAGAGTGTGTACCATCTCTACATCATTGGAAAGTAACAGTGTCAATAATACCTTCTGTCATTTCTGCTGAATATGTGATGCATAGAAAATGAAATAATGCAGATTCATAATACTTTTTATGTACAAGGAAATAAACAAAGGTGATTTTGAGTTAAGCATAACTTCATAGGAATATAAATCTCCTTTAGTTTACCAATAAAATGTTAGTTTTTGAGCAACATCTCACCTGCTTTTGTTCATAAATTAAATATTTCCATTGCTACTGATTAGTTGGCCTACATTTTCCTCTTATATTGAACTCTTGATTCTTATGTAATCAATAATAGCACTTTTTCTCTGGAAGAGACCAGAAGTATTGGTATCCTTGACTCACACATGGACGTATAAGGGCCAAAGACTCTAACCATATGTACCTTCAGCAATAACATAATCACCTCATTTCTTTGTGAAAAGATGCAGAGATCATCAAATTCAAAAATATACTAATAATGATAAATTCTGGAACACAGATTTCTTTATAATCACTTTCCCATTGCTTTTTGTCTTAAACTTTTATTTTTTTGAGAATTTTTGTTAGTATAGAGTTATGTGTATTTAACATTCAAAACTCTACCTAAAGAGAATCTATCCTTTAAATTTTATAACAAATAGGAGGAAAAAAAGTTTTTTATTGAAAAGCAAATCCTAGGACATGCATTAGGTGTATATCTCTGCTAGCAAAATCAATTTGTGAAAGTAATTTCTTATTTTAAGTAATTAAAACTCTGAAAGTCTGAATAATATCACTGTAGTTAAATGTGTTTACAATTGTAGATGTTTAATGGGATCTAGTAAAATATTTGTGAAGATAAGTTTTGCATATATATAAAAGTGTTGAAAACTACAAATTTAAGTTACCAAGTTTAGCCAATAAAAATAAGAAGATAGTTTGTACAACTATAGGTATAAAGATAATAGTTCTTACTGTTTATCAAACACTATTCTAAGATTTTTCTTGCACTCTTCATCCATAGCTTAAATCTATAACACTAATTTTGTCATTATGTTTTTTTAAAAAAATAAGCAACCCAAAGTTTACACAACCTTAGTAATTAACTCAAAAAATATCAACAGTCTACAAAAAGTCTGAATTAAAATTTAAACTACATGATTACAAACCACTACGTCATAATGGATATAATATTATAATGAAAATTTTCAGCAATTTTAAAATATAAACAGTAGTTAGAACAATGTTAGCTGGTAGGATACTGATAAAATAATGAATCATACTTTAAGTAGCAGCTCTGTGGTCACTAAAATTGATGCAGCAAATCTTTATTTTGGATGCAGATGTGTTTCTGGGCTATTTTTAAGGGAAAAAAAGTGGTAAAGCTATTTATATGGTGATTTAAAAAATCTAAGGAAAAGTATATTAAAATTAAAAGTATACCACTGAAATATTTACAGTAATCATTAGCTATTGATAAGAATATTTATGGACTGGACTTTGTCAAGGATTCCTTAGATGAATTTTATAAGTCAGTATCACTTCTGGACAAGTCCACCAGCTCTGTGGAGTTAGATGCCAGGGATCACATCACATCCATCCTTGGAGTTTCAATGGATAAATAAACAGTTACTTTACTAACTCCTTTAAGCCTAAACTTGCTTTTGCTTCCAGTGGAGTTAGTAACAGTAGCTCCTTTGTGAAATTATATTAAGGACTGAATGGCCAGCCAAGCAAAGGGCTTACAATCCATATTGGTTAAAAATTGTTAGCTAATTCTTATTTTTGCTACGGGATGTAATGTTTTTATTATTTTTTTGTTTCCTAATTTTAAAATGTACCTTTATATTCTTTTAAACAGAAAAAAGTAGGACTTATTATTTTAACCTTGTAAAAGCTTTGCCAACAGCTGCACCATCATGAAATTCCATCTCTTTCAGATGCCAACACTAAACATTCATTCTTAAGTGGATTAGTGAAGTCTGGGTAAAGGTTTCTAATAGATCCTCACAGACATCAGCCCTTGGAATTATGGTCAATGAACTGGAGAAGGAAATTAGTGTATGCATCTCAGGTGTGCAGATGACATCTGGTTAAAACCAGAGCTATTTTATCTGATTGCTGAATCAAGAATTGGAATAAATTTGGAAGACCAAATTAGCAAAAGCAAATTATGACATTTAATAAGGATCAATGAAAATTTCTGGATATAACTTCTAGAAAGCAATAATAAGAGGAGGATGGAGGAAACTTGACTGGAAAATAGTTTATGTGCCAGAGACCTGGGGATTTTCAGTTAATGAAAGAAAATAATATGACAAGCTTGCAGAAGCTAATTTAATCCAAGGCTGCATTAATAAAGTTATGGTGTGCTTATCGTGGGAATTGATAAGCCCACTGTACTCTGTGCTGTCAGAATGAATTTGAAACACTATTTAATCTTACATACTAAAATTCAGGACGAGCAATAAAAACTATAGGCCACCAGGAGTCCAAAATGGGCAAGTGTCTGTAGTGGAGCTGTGTAAAGTTTCTTGAAGGGGCTTTACAGGTTTAGCATAAACTTGGATTCCAGGACAACATATTCTGTGTATTTTATTTTATTGATCGCTTATTTCTCAATCTCATACATTTGATCATCTAAACACTGGAGTGTGACAAGGCTCGATCTCTTTTTATTTTAAATTAAAATTTTATAATTGCAGAAATTTATGATATACAAAGTGATATTGTTATTTATGAGTACAGCGTGAAATATTGAATCAAGCTAGTTATATTCATCCCCTCAAATGATTGACATAATTGTGATGAGAACATTAGAGATGTCTTTCTTAGAAATTATAAAATGCATAATATCTATTGTCTATATTCACTACACTGTGCAACAAAGTTAAAAGTATATATGCTTTTTGTCTAATTGAAATTTTGTACATTTGAAAATCACTTCCCCATTCTTTGCACTCCCAGCCTCTTACCATGCTTCTGTTAACTGAATCTATGAGTGCAATTGTTTCTTACTCAACATATAAGTTAGAGCATGTGGTATTTTTCTTTGTGTGATTGACTTATTTCAATTAGCATAGTGTTCTAAAATTTGTTCTATGTAATCACAAATGGCAGAATTTCCTTCTTTCTTAAGGATAGAAATTGTCAATTGTGTATATACCATATTGTTATCCATTCATCTAGTCATGGGCACCTAAGTTTGTTATGTACCATGCAAACTGTGAACAGTGTTGAAATGCACATGAAAGCACACATATATACTCAACATACTAATTTCAAACTATTTTTAGTAAATTTTCAGAAGTGGGATTGTTGGATCATATTGTAATTATATTTTTAGTTTTTTTGAGAAACCTCCATTCAATTTTAAATAATGACTTGGTTTTCTTTCCAAAGAGCATTATGCAAAATTTTTCTTTTTCCTCCATACACTTGCCAACAGCTATTGGCTTTCATTCTTTATCAAAGTCATTTTGATACCTGTGAAATAATACTCATTGTGACTTTAACTTGCATTTCTATAATGACCAATGATATTGAAGATTTTTTCAATGCTTATGGGCTATTTGTATGTCCAGTTTTGAGAAACATCTATTCAGGTTCCATTTTGGAATTCTTTGTTTGTTTATTTGTTCACTTGTTTCTGTCTATTGAGTTGCTTGATGCCTTTATATATTTTAGACATACATCTCTTATCAGATATGTAGCTTGCAAATATTTTCTCTCAATTTTAGGTTGTCTCTGTTTGTTTATTGTGCCCCTTGCTATGCAGCATCTTTTCAGCTTAATGTAATCTCACTTGTCCATTTTTGCTTTTGTTTTTGTTACTTCTGCTTTGGGAATTAATTCCAAAATCATTTCCCAGATCAGTGTTGTATAGTTTCTTTCTCCATATTTTTCCAGTACTTTTGAAATTTCACATCATAAATCCTTTAGCCATTTTAAGTTGGTTTTGTATATAAGGTAATGGTCCAGGTTCACTCTTCAGAATGTGGATATCGAGTTCTCTCAACAGCATTTATTGAAGAAATTGTCCTTTTCCCATTGCATGTGCTTGGCACTTTCTCAAAGAAATCAATGGACATTCTGTGTGTTCAATTTGGGGCTCTCTATTCTGTTTCATTGATCATTCTGTCAGGTTTGTTTGTTTGTTGTTCTTTGCATAACTTTTTAGTGTAGTTTAAAATGAGATATTGTGATGCCACAAGCTTTGGTCATTGTGTTCAAGATTGCTTTGGCAATTGAGAGTCTTTTGTGATTCCAAATTAATTTTAATATTGTTCTTCATAGTTCTGTGAAGAATGTCATTGGTATATATCAATGGGAGGACAATGTAAGTGAATGAGATTTCCTTTATTATAACACATACCTGAGATAGTCTACATTGAAAGAGCAAAGGTTTAATTTGGGTTTCAATTGTGGTGGTTCCAACAATCTGGCCAACTCATAGCTTTTAGGCCACTGGTGGGTTGTAGTACATTGTGATACAGGCACATATTGCAGCAAAACTGCTCATTGCATGAATAGGAGTAGAAACAAAAAAAGGAAGAGCTAGACATTCTCCAAACCCCTTTGAGGACCCACTGGCTAAAGCCAAAGATTTCCCAGTAAGGCCCACCTCCTAAAGTTTCTAACATTCTCATAATGCCAATATTTTCCCAAAGTCTCAACACATGGGCCTTTGAGGGACCTGAAATCTATCAGTCTGTACCTCACTTGGGTACTGTGGACATTGGAACAATATTATTCCTTCCAATCCATAAAAACATCTAGCTTTCAGATAATAGAGCAGTCAAAATTTTCCATCCATGTTTTATAGTTTTTAATGTACAGATTTTTCACTTTTTTGTTAAACTTATTCATAAGTATTTTGGATATTTTTTGTTGCTTTATATGAGTTTTTAATTATTGTAAATAGGATATATTTTCTTGATAATTCATAGTTTGTATATGAAATCATTACATTTTTTGTGTTAATTTTGTATCCTACAACTTAACCATGTATTCATTCAATTTTTTAAAGAGTCTGTAGGATTTCCTATATAAAATATTATGCATCAACAGTAAGAATTTCTTTTCTATCTTTCCTGTTTGGATAGTTTAAATTTTTCCTCTTGCCTGATTTGGAAAAAACTTCCACTATGATTTTGAATAGAAGTCATTAAGCTGGGAATCGCTGTGCTGTTTCAGATCTTCAAAAAAATATTTTCAATCCTTCATCAAGTATAATATTGGGTGTGTTCTTCTCACATATGACCTTTATTACATTGAGATATGTTCATTTTATACACAGGTGAGTTTTTCCATAAAAAGCAGTGAAATATTATCAAATTCTCAATCTTTGAGTTTTTTACTGTTGACACCACGTTTCTTGATGTTCTCTTTTAGGTTCATTGATTCAAATTCTATGCTTATGATGATGGCTCACAAGTTTGTATCTTCAGTCTGAGTTTGTTGAACTTTATGCTGAAGTATCTAATTACTTTCTGTGTATCTCCGCTTAATGGTCTAATATATTTTACTCTAAAGAAATCAAAAATTGTACTTTAATATTCTCCTTCAAAACATGGTTATTGCAAACTTCTCCTACTCTAAATATTTGCCAACTCCTTCCTTGCTGCCACCAAACAAGGCAGCAGTGTCATCCTGGACACTTTTTTTTTTTCACTCCACCTCCAATTCAACTCTTATTCTCTCACCTTTGTAGAGTTACTGCAAGAAAAATGGAGACAGAGATACAGAGAAAGGGAAAAGGGAAGAAAATGTTCCTCTCCTACCTCTAAGAATAGATTTTAATAAAATAACATCATTATATTCCTTGAAAAATATGTAGTTTACAACTAAAATTTAACCTAAATAACTTATGAACAAGAGGCCCAAATGATTATTTTCACAGAAAAACACAGAACTTTATTTGATCCAATCATTCTATAGGGAAGGCTTGAATTTCATGTTCTGGAAGAGAACTTTTTGTGTTCTTGGGAATTTGGGAAAATGAAATTATAAGCATAGGTTATATCACTTACCACCATCGATCATTTCATTTGAAATAGTAACAAACTGTCAATAAATGCAAACAGATTATTATTACTATTATTAAAACTGAAAGCCAGGCACATCCGCGGACCCCGCACAGGGGTCCCTGGTCGCAGGGAACCCACCCCATCCACCTGCTCCCTAGGCAGCAATCCACTTAGCTGCACGGGAGCCTGCAGAACACCTCCACACACACCTCTGGCTCTTGGCTGTACTGATACGCTGTTCCACACTACAATGACACAGGGGACACCAGACCACTGGATCACCGTAATGGGTAAGTTGGAGGGCTCATCACCTCCCATCAGAAATGAGACTATCTTCAGTGAAAGGGCAGCTGGAACCTGCAGTACAATCCTGCAGAGTTCAACCCTACAGGAGGACAGGGAGTTTAACTTGGGATTTGCAGCCAGAAATCTGCCTAGATTCAGGCATGAGATTCCATGGGTCTACAAATGGCTTGCTGAGACTCATTAACTTATATCTGCACACTGCTACCTACGTTGTCTATTGTGACAGCAGTGACATACTCTGAACGAGGCCTTTCATTTTTATTTTTATTTTTTTATTTCCAAAATTAGAATTATTGGTTTGTTTTTTTCTCCTCTTATCTTTAATTCTTTTACCTACTGTTTGCAAACTTTTTGTTCTTTCTCCTTTTTTGTTCTTTATTTTCTCTTTCCTTTCTTTCTCTCTTACACTCACTCTCTTGCTGTCCCACATTATTCATCTCCCTTTTTGTTCCTGTTCTTGCCCTAATTCAGATTTATTCTTTATTTTTCTATTATTCCCTTTTTCCTTCTCTTGCCTATGTCCTTTGGCATCACTACTAATCTTCCCCTATTCTTCTACCTATCTATCCCTCCCTCCCCAACTCCTTCTAACTCCCCATCCCAAAGGGTAAAGTTGCTACATTGAAGAGTTTATTCACTATAAACATACGTTGAGTTGGTCCTTGATTTTTATTTAATTCACACAGTTGAAGGTGATAGATTAATAACTACAACAAAATGTCATTTTCTAAGATGTACTTGATGCTATGGTGTTGCTGATTGTATCACTTGGGCTAAGGTGTTGTTACTGATCTAGTCAGTGGTCCTTCCTGGTATAATGAAAATGAGATAGCCTCAGTCATTAGAGCCTCAAAACTTAAAGACCAGCTATATCTGG
>NW_004624814.1:3179455-3200269 GCF_000247695.1 Heterocephalus glaber | reverse complement strand
AATGCCCCCAACTATACAAAACAAATATTAATGGACATGAAAAACCAAATAAGCACTAACACAATTGTAGTGGGGGACCTCAATACCCCCCTATCACAAATTGACAGATCATCTAGACAGAAAATTAACAAGGAAATTCTAGAACTGAACCAAGTTATTGAACAAATGGACTTAATAGATGTTTACAGAGTGTTCCACCCCACAAATCAGAATAAACATTCTTATCAGCTGGACATGGGCCATTCTCCAGAATAGACCACATGCTAGCTCATATGACATGTCTAAGTAAATGTAAAAGAATTGAAGTTACCCCCCTATATTATCAGACCATAGTGCAATAAAATTGGAGATCAATAACATAAGAAACCACAAGACCCCCACAAACAATGGAAATTGAATAACACCCTCCTGAACAACTAATAGGTCACAGAGGAAACTGAAGAAGAAATTAAACAGTTTCTACAAGTAAATGATAATGTCGGTACAACATACAGGAATCTATGGGACAAAATGAAAGCAGTTCTATGTGGAAAACTCATAGCAGTGAATGCCCATATTAGGAAAACAGAGAGAACTCAGATAAATAACCTAATGCAGAACCTCAAGCTCCTAGAAAAAGAAGAGCATAACAAATCCAAAGTCCATACAAGAGAAGAAATTTTAAAGATCAAAACAGAAAAAAAAAAAAAGGTCAGAGCAGAAATCAATGCAATCGAGACTAAGAGAATGATACAAAAAATTAAGGAATCAAAAAGCTGGTTTTTCAAAAGAATAAATAAAATCGATAAACCCTTAGCCAACCTTATCAAAAGAAGGAAAGAAAAAGTTCAAATCCATGCAATTAAGAATGAAAAAAGAGAAGTCACAACAGATCCAACAGAAATCCAGAGGATCATCAATACCTATTTTGAGAACCTGTACTATAATAAAATGGCAAACACAGAAGAAATGGACAGATTCCTAGAAACATATGAATTGCCAAAGTTAAAGGAAGAAGATATAGAAATTCTAAACACCCCAATTACAATGAATGAAATTGAAAAGGTAAGAAAAAGTTTACCAAAAAAGAAAGCCCAGGTCCTGATGGTTTCATTGTTGAATTCTACGAGACATTTAAAGAAGAACTATTGCCATTACTCTTTAAACTCATCAAGGATTTTGAAAGGGAAGCAAGGCTTCCTAATTCTTTCCTGGAAGCAAGTGTTACTTTGATTCCAAAACCAGGGAAAGACCTAAGCAAAAAAGAGAACTGCAGGCCAATCTCCCTAATGAACATAGATGCAAAAATTCTCAACAAGATACTGGCAAACAGAATACAGAGGGTCATCAAGGAAATCATACACCCTCACCAACCTGGATTTATCCCAGGGATGCAAGGATGGCTCAACATTCATAAATCAATAAATGCAATACACTATATTAACAGAGTCAAAGACAAAAGCCATATGATCATTGCAATAGATGCAGAAAAGGCATTCAACAAAATCCAACACCTATTCATGATAAAAACCCTACAGAAAATTGGAATAGATGGTCTCTACCTCAAACTGATAGAAGCCATCTATGAAAAACCAACAGCCAATATCATACTAAATGGTCAAAAACTGAAAACTTTGATGCTAAAATCAGGAAAAAGACAAGGATGCCCACTGTCACCACTCCTGTTCAATGTAGTTCTGGAAACATTAACCACAGCAATTAGACAAGAGAAAGAAATAAAAGGAATAAAGATAAGAAAGGAAGAAGTTAAACTGTCATTATTTGCTGACGATATGATACCTTATATAGAAGACCCAAAAAACTCCACCAAAAGATTTCTAGACTTAATTGACAGATTCAGTAGAGTAGTTGGATACAAGGTCAACACTCAAAAAACAGTAGCCTTCTTGTACACAAATAACAGACTCACTAAGAGAGAAATTAGGGAAACAATTCCATTTACAGTAGCATCCAAAAAATGAAATATCTAGGAATCAATCTATCAAAGGAAGCAAAAGACCTCTACACTGAAAACTACAGCACTCTGAAAAACAAGAGATTAATGAGGATACAAGAAAATGGAAAGATGCCCCTTGCTCCTGGGTAGGAAGAACCAGTACAGTGAAAAAGGTCATACTTCCAAAACCATTTTATAGATTCAATGCAATTCCGATTGAAATTCCAACAATATACTTCACAGAACTAGAAAAAACAATTCAAAAATTCATTTGGAACCAGAAGAGACCTAGAATTACAAGAGCAGTTCTAACCAATAGAGACATGTCAGGGGGTATCACAATCCCCAGCTTGAAACTATACTAAAAAGTTACTGTGATGAAAACAGCATGGTACTGGCAAAAGAACAGACCTGAGGATCAGTGGAATAGATTAGAAGATGCAGAAGCAACTCCAGACATACTAAACCACCTCATTTTTTTTTTTTTTTTGGTACCATTGATTGAACTCGGCATCCACCTCATCTTTGACAAAGGAGCCAACCACCCTCACTGGGTGAATGATAGCCTATTTAATAAATGGTGTTGGAAAAACTGGATTTCAACCTCCCAAAGATTAAAACTAGACCTATTCCTATCACCATGCACTAAACTAAGATCCAACTGGATTAAATATCTAAATATTAAAACAGAAACACTAAACTTGCTGGAAGATAAGTTAGGTAGAACTCTTGAAGACATTGCCATAGGAAAAGATTTTGTGAACAAAACCTCAGTAGCATAGGAGCTAGCACAAAGAATCAACAACTGGGATCTGTTCTTATTAAAAATCTTCTGCACTGTAAGACAAACCACCAATAGAGATAACAGACAACCTACAATGTGGGAAAAAAAATTTTAGCAGCTGTACTTCAGACAAAGGATTACTATCTAGAATATATAAAGAACTGAAAAAAATCTGACTCCCAAATTCAAAGACCCAGTTCAAAAATGGGCATCTGAAATGAACAGACATTTCTCAGAAAAAGAAGTAAAAGGAGCAAATAAATATATGAAAAGATATTCAACATCACTGGTCATTCAAGAGATGCAAATGAAAACAACACTGAGATTCCACCTCACCCCACAAAGAATGGCTGCTATCAAGACACCAACCTATAACAAATGCTGGTGGAGGTGTAGGGAGAAAGGAACCCCTCTCCATAGTTGGTGGGAGTGCAGGCTGGTGCAACCACTTTGGAAGTCAGTGTGGAGATGCCTCAAAGAACTAGGACTAGAGGTCGCAATTGACCCAGTTATTCCCCTACTGGGTATCTTCCCAAAAGAATTAAAAGAATTATACCACAGCAATATATGTCCACCTATGTTTATAGTGGCACAGTTTGTAATAGCTAAAGCTTGGAAACAGCCCGAGTGCCCATCAACTGGAAACTGGATAAAGAAGATGTGGGTTTTTTAAATAAATTGGAGTACTACTCAGCCATAAAGAATGTAAAACTAGAGTCATTTATAGCTAAATGGATGTATATTGAGGCCATACTCTTAATTGAAATAAATAGGACACACGTGTAAATACCAAATAGTTTCTCTAGTTTGAGAAACTGAAAGTGTAAATAAGGGTTAAAATGATTAAAATGAATAATTGATAATTTGAATTAGGAAAAAATTTCCAAATGAGTAGGGGTGCAGGGAAGGGAAGGGGAAAGGAAAGAAGGGAAATGAAAAATTATGAGAAAAGAAAAAAGTGGAAATGATGCCTATGTAAATAGGGAACGGTCAAGGGGGTGAAGGGCTCATAGGTAATGAGGAAAAAATAAGAATCAAGATACATCATGTACAGGTACAAACACTGAATGATAAATATAAACATATTGTATACCTAAAATGCACCAATAAAAGAACTTAAGAATAAAAAAAACTGAAAGAAATTAATTAACTATTGATTTTAACAGCATGGAAATTTGGGGATATTTTCATAATATATGTGGATGTGTGAGCCAAAACCCTCATTGTGCTGGACAATAGACGCATGGAAGAAGAATCAGAAGTGCAGTGTTGTTGTACTCTTCAGCACCACAGAGAAATGGGCCATAATGGGTCAAGAAAGTTTTTTGCTCCTATTTTCATTAATTGATAGTAACAATAAAGATATGTTTGTACATGATAAAGTTGTTCCTATAGATGGAAAAGAAATATAAATTTATAAATGACAAAATTAAAGCAAAATCTTGATATGGAAGAAAGAGAAGAGCAATGCTGGAGCAACAACCCTACAAAGGTGAGTCAATATGAGGGGAACAGATCAATGTAGTACGGGCCTTGAGGTATATCTATCTCTTTTAAGTGCTTTGTGTCTCCCTGCATGGTATAATGAATGCTAGTCACTATATGAGAAGGGAATAGGATGGAATGACAGGTGTTAGAGATTTCAAGAAAGAGATGGCAGTAGTATTTTGGCTTTAGAGAAATTAAAGCTAGAAGATTAAAGGTGAAGTGCTTAAAATTGAATTTATGAAGAAATTTCATATATCTGTAAAGGCAGTGATTAGACATGACCACGACCATAGTGTGGATGCCTGAATAGAAAGGAGAACTTTTATCCCTCAGTTACTGAAGAAGTCAAAAACTGAAAAGATTAATCATTAGCAATATCTTCCATACAAATCATCATGGATCATAACAGAAACAAACATTATATAAAGACAGTGAGACAGCAGCTAATGTCCTCAAGTGACAAGTGACCAACATGGTAGGAAGCAAGGACTCTAATAACTGCCTTCAAAATATTTTGGAGTTTTGCGGAAGGGAGAGAGGAAAATGGTGGTCATTTATCCCACCTTCTGTCCCAGGTATTTTCCTTTAAAAAATATTGTGCTTGTGAGCTTTTCACCACTGCAACCAAATACCTGAAAAAATCAATTTAAAGAAGAAAAGATTTACTTTTGGTCACAGTTCCAGGGATTTAGGTTCATGATCTTTTGGCCCCATCCCTTTTGGTCTCATTGTGAGGCAGAACATCATGGCAGAGAGCATGTTCTGGAATAAAGCAGCTCACCTTAAAGTACTCAGGAGGCATAGAGAGGAGGAGAGAGAGGGAGGGCCCAGGGGTAAATGTAGCCTTCTGAGTCAGGCCACCAGTGACCTACTTCCTCTGACTATGCCCTACTTGCTAAAGTTCCTGCCACCTTCCAATAATGTCATCAAATTATGAATCCATTAATGGATTAATGCACTAATAAGGTTAGAGCGTCATATGCCAATAATTTTCCAAAAGCCTCACCTCTGAATGTTGCCACCCATGGGACCAAACCTAAAACACATGAATCTTTGGGAAACATTTCAAATATGAACCATAACATGGATGGAGACCCTAGGAGAAGGAGTGTCCTCAAGGCAGAGCAGCTTGTAAGAAGATAAATGGATAAACAGAGAAGTGATAATTGTAGAGTAATTATGCTGATACACGACAGTGAGTTTTGCCAATAGAATAATTTTGACAGTTATGTTAAGAGTGGGGTGTTAAATGTGTGACTTGCAATGACCTAAAAGTCCTGGGTTTCGTTGGTAAATAATGTAAGAGGAAGAAATAAAATTAATTAGAGTAATTCTGAGCTTCTCAAAGGGTATGGGTAGCCCAAACCTATGATTGCTGAGCAATAGAAATGGGATCCATTTCTTCACCTCAGTAATGGTGAGGATTAAAGTGTTCTGGAGCAGAAGGGATTCTCTGATTCTTCTTCATTCTTACTAATATGTATTTGGGGACTGGGAGAGGGAAATTTTTCTGGAAGATTTTAAACTTTGGGACTGTCTTGTCACCATCTTGATCATGACCATCTTGATCTATGATTCAAGTTTCTCTGCTATATCCAAATGTATGGGAACAAGACGAGCAATTTTACAGAGTAAGTTCTTAGTTAGGAAGAGAACATGAATTATTCAGTTTTAATACTTCATAGTGCCACATAGTTGGTATCTAACAAAATATATATTGCTGATATTTGCTAATATAAAATTTGCTGATTTTATATCATTTACTGACATAAAATTGTGAATAAGTAAGTTAGTGTCATAATCATTTGAACTAGAAAGATAATCTAGGTACATGGAGCTATTAATAGCAATTTGATATCATGATATTTATTTTTAGATTAACTATTAGAAGGGAAACAACTCAAATTTATATAGTACAATAAATTTAAAAATATCTCAGTGTAAACAGATACTTCAACAGGTGGAATTGACATTTTTGAAACTTGTACAGGTATGGAAATTATCTTTTTGTTCACTTTTTCACCAGGAACTAGGGCTTGATGAGATGAACAACACACAGAAAATAATAGAGCTGTGACTACATTGTAAGTGACACTAAATATACTTATTCTACTGAATGAGATTTGTTAGATTACTGTCATCAATGATAGAGACCAATAATGCTTTTTTTCATCATTTCTTTCAGCATTAAGTTTGGTTAACTATATCTATTTATACTCAATACCTGATGTGGAACAGCCACTGTTAATTAGTTTCCAGAAGCTATTCACTTCAGTTCCTCATATGCTGTTGAGAATGTTAACATTTATCTAACCCTCAGCTGTGATACAAAACTGTTCTAGGTTACCCTGGCAGAATATATAAAGCCAAAATAGAACAAGAAATTAGCTTAGCAAACATGCTACTACAGAAAGAAACAGAAGCCTCTTTGGAAATCATCTTGAAAAATGTTCTGATGCCTGGTAATTAATGCTCCCTTTCAAATGGGTTTTAAAATTACACATGATCCGTACACTCTTTTATAACACAGACATAAAATTAAAGTTATAACAATAAAGTAGTAAATAATACCAATGTTCCATAGCATTAATATAGAAATAATATAGATATTAATGATACTATGTAATATTTGGGGTATATAGGCATATAGATGAGGAACTAAAATTAATAGAAAGAATTTATCTCATTTCATGAATATTATTCATGATTTACTGATAGAAAAACAAAACCAAGAAAAGTGAGATAATTTGATAGAAGTCACACAGGTAAAACATGATGTGACTAGAACTAAAGAGGTCTGCCTTTTGTAACTAGGACACGTTAAATACCAGTGTTGGGGGTGGGAAGTGTTTCAAAGAACTTTTCAAAAAGGTCACTTTTGACTTTTTCCTATATGAAAGTTCTTTAAAGAAGTAATCTAGCTGCCACTCAGATTAGTTCACATTTTTTTCCACTTTTACATTTTCTACATTTTTCTCAATAAGGGTAGGAATGAACAATTTTAATTCTCCATCCTTAATATAGCTTGCCTAGTTTCACTGTCATTCTATACACTCGTGGGCACCTTGGAGGGAAAAACAACCTCAATTTTCAAATTCCCAATTAAAAAAAAATTCAAATCGGGCCCAAGAGGGGATTAATTAAGTCATATTTCTATCTAAATTTTATCATTTATATAGTCTTAAGCCATTTTAGTAATAATATTTATGTAAGACTCAATTACATTAACTTTCTTCCTATGTTCATATTTTCTTTTTTTAACTAATTAAATTTATTGGTGCATTTTAGATATACATAATGATAGCATTCATCACAGGGAATTTGTACCTGTACCTAATATATCTTGATTCTTCTTTTTTTTTCCTATTCCCTTCCCTTCAACCCCTTCTCTCCTTCTTAAAAAAAAAAAAACTATTTTCATTTTATCCTTCTTTTCTCATTTTTTGTCTTTCCACTTCCTTCCTTTCTCCCCCCCACCCCCAGTTCCCTTCCCACGTGAACATTTTCTTCCTATTTCACAACCAGAACAGAGTCACAGACTGGGAATGAAATATGATTACAGCAATATTTACCCATATGAGGAATCGAGAAATCAAGTATCTCTTTCAATACTTGAAATTTCTATAACTGGCAATACTAGAAGATTATATGTGCTACATATTTTTTTTTGGTATTTGCACTATTTACATAAGCTTTAAATGAGGAAATCTAGAAAATATTATATATATTAAAATGTTTTATCTATATGTGTATCCAGACATATATATATATATATATATATATATATATATATATATATCATTTGCTAAAAGATTGACATGAGGGACTAGAAAGCTAAGATTATTACAAAATTGTCTTATATTCAGGACAGGACAGGAAACAGTTTCTACTTATGCCAACTCAACTTACTGATTTATAATAGCTTTCGCTATTCGGTGCAATCTTTGAAGGGTACTAAAGTGAGATTAAAGTCTGATGAGTAAAAATACCTGCACAGGGAGAGGAGAAGCATCTTGGCAGGTATTAGTTAGAATATAGTTTTTATTTTTTTAAACTTCAGCACAATCCTTCCTGATATGTTACTGTGCTTTATGCAGTATACATGAACAGAAACTCCGATATAAAGTACATATAAAATCTATCTCTGTCTATATATATATATATAGCAGGTTCATTAAACACACATATATAAATGTACATTATAAAACTTTAGATATAAAACATCAGATTGTTCTGTATTTTCTTTTAATTATTGAGAAAATTAAAGGGGGAATTTAAAATATATTTTGATATATTTTCTTGTATATAGCTGCAATCTCAGAGTGTTCTATTTAAAAGCATGTTGAAAAACCTTGACTAAATGTATTACTCTGAAAATGGTTATTAAAATTTGCATCTGATTATGCTAAAATGGATGTTATGACTAGTCTTGTGCACTCACAGCAGAATTTCAGTTTTAAGAAGTGTTTTAATGTGTCCACATGCTGTAAAGCTAGCCAAGCAGTTAAGAAATAACTTGAGTAAATGTACTTTAGCCATCTCATTTTAAAATTTCTCTTTGCCTGAAAACTATTTATCTTGAGAAATTATAGTATTACAAGTATTTCACTCTTTTAAACTCAACATTGATCTATACAAAATATTTAGTATTAATTATTTTATATTTTGACTATATTATCAGTTAGATAATAGAACTATTGTACAAAAATGTTTATCATATTTAATTTGTACCTTAAAAGAACATAAATTAAATTAGGAACAGGTACGTGATTTTTAAAACTGTCAAGTTTTTCACCTCAATAACATTTTATAATACTTTAAAATATCTCTTTCTTTACTTACAGTTATTTAGTCTCCTTATTGTGGAGTATTTAATGAATCCTCAGAACAAAATATAATTTCCTTTTTAATAAAAATGGAATTATTAAACATACCACAATTAAAATGTCATTATTTCAATAATACTGATTTCAACTGGTAATGGATCCCTTGCAGTGTGTTTAAAATTACTAATTCCCTTTTCTAAAGAGAGTATGCATGTTCATATTCCAAAAAAAGCAAACCCTCTAAATCTGTATTATTGCAAACTGTGCTGGTTTCTGCAGTCAGCATATTTCAAACAGTAGTCTCAGGGGCCCTATTCTTCCCCTAAAGAAGGTAGTTAAATTACCGTATATCTCCAATAATAGGGAGCAATATTAAAATTGAAATACAGCAATCAAGATTAAGAAAGAATTTAATTAAAGTCAGAAGAAGCTGAATTTTACCACTTAAGTTTCTTTTTTTCTAAATATATTCTGGGCTCATTGTTAATTTTTATCATTTTAATATGAGTTATATTTAATATATGCAAAGATTCTTGTATTTATAAATACACTGTACAGACACCCACTTAAATTAAAGGATCAGGTTTCTGGAGAGCACTTAGTGTTCAGAATCTGAAAGAGAATTGCATGCTAGAAAGCCTTTGCAACTAAGTAAATTAAGATTTGCACTGCTCTAAAGAGATGTATTTGTAGGGTGTGTAGAATATTATTATTCAAGTGGAAATTTAGTAAGTCCATTCAGAAATTCTTGTCTGTAGTACTGTTCATGTAAGAGTTTACAAAATCAGACCACATTGTGATGTTTATAGTAATAATATGTCTGTGTATTAAGAGCTTATATTCAGGGAGTTATTTTTTCTACCACTTTGACAAAAAATATTATTTCTCATGCTGCTGTGAGTAAAAATTAAAGGTATATTTTAAATATTCCTTTAAAGACATTATTTTACTAGACAATACTTAATTCAAGAGTAAGAAGATGACATAAATTTATTTTTTAAAACTTAATGTAAAGGAAAACATCTATTGAGAATTTCCTAAATGTCATGCACTATAGGTTGAAATGGAAAGTTTCTATAAGCATGGTAATATAAGCAAACTTGAATATTAACAGAAAAATTACATCTATTTATACTATTAACATTATTCTTTATTAAAATATTAAGCAACTTATCCAGTTTTTAAAAAATATTTCAATTGACTTGACTATTGCTTTCATCTAATGGGCTTACTGATGCACCTAAAAAGCATTTAACATATGCTTGTCACATTAACACTTAATAAATATTAGGAGATAATTTTTATGTAATTGAATTTTATATGATATGAAATTAAATTTATAAATATAAAATTTTATTACATCTTACTAATGCTACTAATAATTGTAGATTTGATTACAAAACCTACTATCATTCAATTTCAATCTCTCCCTCTAAAGAAATATGCTGAATGAACTCTCTAAATCAGTTTGCCATAAGTGGCTCTTTCCTAAGCTTCATTCAGCTCTTAGGAAATTTCTTTTTAGAACCTTTCAGTCTACGGATTCTTTTTAGGTTGTTTTTGGCAATGAAAAAAAATCATTAATTTTCCTTCGCAATATTGTTTCAAAGCCGCAGTACATTTCTTATGTTTTATTGCATGAAAAATGGTTGAAAAAGAAAAAAAATTAGTGTACTACTAATATATCTGGTATGATTTAGAGTTCTCAATATTCATTATGTCATTCTCCTAACAAATGTCAAAGGTGGGTCATGTCGTTGCCATTTTATAAATAAAGACAACTGGAGGGATAATAAATTTAAATGAGTTTCTCAGTGTCACAGTGAGTAAATTGATAATATTGGGATTAAACTCCATGGATATTACTAAATCTAAAGGAAGCAAGATCTTCCAACTTTTAGTTTCATTTAAGTTATATTGTAGAATTCTAGTGAGAAAGTTTTATAGCTTGCATCTGTGTATCATATAAAAAATATATTGTTATCTTCAACCACTAGTACTCAAGGGCATGGTCCCTGACCTAGTTTTTCCAACCTTCATTAGACATGAACTAGCAAGTACAAGTTGAAGTTTCTTACTAAGTCATCCAAAGGCAAATTGTTTATTGATCCCCTGAACACAATGACTTTAAAAGTCATCAATTATGAAGCTGATTCAACTAGTTCTAATGCACCTCCCAATTTTTTCTAAATAAGTTGAATTCTCTTTTGTATTACAGTTTCAAGATTATACAATTACATCTTGTTAACAATTGAAGCAGAATGAAAAAAATACATTTCTACATTTTAAAAGCACCTGTTTAATTTGTACGTTAAGTTCTCACCATCTACTAGTATCTCCCTAAGTATTCTATTTTGCTAAACTGGACATGGGAGGAGACTTGAGTTGGGAGAGAATGAACAATGAAATTGATGTATCAACTGGTAAATATAGTTGTTTTCAGTATCTGAGCCTTTTCCTTCAGATATATTTTCTAAATGTGTGAGTGAAAAATTTTTATATTTCTCCATTTTCTTTAACTCCTCTTTAAGATGAAGGATACAAAAAAAAAAAAAGATGAAGGATACACATAACTTCCATAAGTAGTCAGAAATGGAGACCAGATGAGGATGTAGCTTTCTGTAGCTGTTGTGTCTGATACTACAGACTCAGATTCAGTGGTTCCTGTGCCTTCTCATTGGAGAGAATGGTCCTTTCCTTCCACCTCTGGACTCCAAAGTTTAAATTTATTCTGGCATTTTCATTTGATTCTCAACTTCTGCCAGTTTATTTCTTACCCCTCTGCAGCCCTTCTTACTAACATGGCAAGTTGCTATTTCTAGCACTTTGCATATATATAATTACAAGCCACAAAGACTCAAGAATCATGCCTCATTTTCTTCCATATATGTTCCCCTGTTACCAAGTCACTTAAGTCACACTGGAATTACTCAAAAATGGGCATTCTCTCACAATTGCAGCCTCTCCTGTGACTGTGTCACCAGAGCTGCTCTTCCCCAACTTCCCCTGGCTATCCCTATGTCTCTAGTCCTTTCCATTCTCATTTCCCTACACATTTAGGCTTAGGCATTTACCTTACTTCATCTACCTCACTTTGTTAATTCTTCAATCTCTAGTATGAAAACAATGAATGATAGCTAGGTGTGGTGGCTTACACCTATAATCCCAGCATTCGGGAGGCTCAGGCAGGAGGATCACCGGGAGTTTGAGGCCAGCCTGAATTACATAGCAAGACAATGTCGCAAAACCCCAAAACAACATAAAACAAAATAACGAGTTACGTACTTTATCCTTTATGCTGTGTCCTATTTCTCCCTACACTGTGAATGAAATGGAACTCCACAATCTAATTATATTCTAATTTTTTTGTTCCCTGAATCAGGACATTCCAAATGTAAAATTTAGGTGTCAGTTTTTTTGCTGAGCAAAGAAAACACCTGTATATTTTTTGGAGTTTGACTATAGGGATTGAATTGAAGATAAAATTGATTATTTATATGAATAGCTTGAATAAATGAATTTATTTTATTTTTAATTAAAATCCTCTGCACATTTTACGAAGAAAATTATCTCATATAAGTCACATAGTAAAGAACACTTTAGTATTTGAATAATAATAATACATCAAAATAAGAATTTTTTTCTGAGGTCTTTTTATGTATAAGAAGATTCCTACAATCTCTTTCCAAAAGTAAATAAACATATAAGTCAGTCAAGTTTTGCTTTAATGATACTAAAAGAATAATATCTTTTTTTTTTTTTTTTTTTTTTTTTTTTTGGTACCGGGGATCAAACTCCGGACCTTGTGCTTGAGAGGCAGGCGCCGGAACCACTGAGCTAAATCCCTGGCCCTTAATATCTTACCCAGTGCAAATTTTGTGTTTTATAAAGTAAATTTCCTGGGTCATAGAGAAACTATGTTTTCTTTTAAGCCACAAAAATGTTTTATTTTTTAAATACTTATAGTAAACAAGCTGAAGTTTAAAGTAACATATAAAATTAGAGAACAAAAAAGTCATTATTACATTTGTTTCATCATATAATTTTGAAGAATTGCCAAACTATACTACAATTAATATATCATGTAAGTCAATAATAATATTAGTCTATGTTCTTTGAGTACATGAGAGTTGTACAATTTCCATCAGTGATGAAGAATGTGAAAAAATCATAAGTATGCTTTCAAAGAGGATAAAAAGTTAATTTTTAAACATTCACTAATAGTTCATTGATGCGTAACAAGATTTGATTACATATTTAAGTATAACCTACTTTGAACATCTGAGTTTATAAGAAGTATGATGCAAAATTATAGATGACAGTAAAGTAACTTAAATTTTAGTTATTTACTAATTTTTGATATATGTATTTCATATATTAAGTATGATACTGAATATAAAATGAATGTCCCTTCTACAGTTCAGAATAAGGTTAACCTACAAAATTCTATCATATGACATTGTTGAATGCCATAAAAGAAACATTGTAAGTGAAATACATTTGCCTTTCCAGATTAATGAGGACTTTGAGTTAAAAATTATACAAAATTACATCTAATATAAGTGTGTCTCTAAACATGGCTCAGTGATTCTACACACCACAACCTCTTGGAGTGGTTATACAGTCCTAGGTCGGGATGAAGACTACAGACTCAGACTCCTCAGGCCCCCATGATACTGCTCTACACTAAACACAAGCAATTCTTGTGCAAACCAGACCCTGAGATTTTATTTTTTTTCTTATTTTCTTTCTTTCTTAAAAGCCTTATGTGAGAAAAATAACTACTTAGTTGTTTACCAGTTCCTTGAGTAAAGAATATAATTATGTGATATAGCCTCATCTTTTGAGTTAGCATATAGAGAGATCTCATTCATATTAATAGAGACTAAGCAGAATTTTATTTAAAGGAAATTTTCCTCATATAGACTCTGTTAACGTGTATAAAAATTAAAGTACCACTTAATTTATTAAACACATATCATATGCTCAATATAATAGTTCATGTTGTATCTTATTTCATTTTCAAATATGTGTGAGGTCCACACTATTAACATCAAACTAACAGGTATAGAAAGTAGAATGTTCACATAAATTGAATATTGTTTTCTCTCTCTTGGTGTACCTCTGGTGCTAGTGTCTCTGTCTTTCTTACTTAGATAGAGACTTCTATGCCTATTAGAAAACAAAAAAAATCAAAATAACAATACCAAAAATTTTCCCAAGAAGTCTTTCTGGTCTACTCCTGCCCAGTGCACCTCCTCTGATATTCCTAACATGAACATTACTCATATATCCATGAATGGGAAGGTAGCATTGTTAATATCTGCATTTATGCCTGTTTCTTCCAGAGATTATGAAATCTTTCTGGACAATAATTAATCGTAATTTACCTTATTGATTCTTAACCTGGTGAAATACTTAATAAATGAATGTAAAGTAATATATGCTTAATTTTGAAACACTCTGAGATATGTATGAATCAAAGTATCACTTAGTATTGTTAATTTAAAACATACACTCAAGGAAAAAAATATATCCACCACCTTCTAAACAATGAAAAAAACACATCAGTACCGTACATTGAAAGACATAAAACATTTCCAAAAATATTTACTAGGCTTTTTGTTGTTGTCACTAAAGTACTTTTTTAAAAGTAAAATATCATATCTTCCCAGGGGAGCTACTTTGTGGTCCCCTTTGTTTTTCCATCAAGAGACAATGGTTGTGAACTAAAATTAAAATTATTATACTTGCACATGAAATTGAAGTATTTCTTTAAAAAGTACAAAAAATAGTTTTCATCTGGAATATGTCATGGGTTTTGAATAGCTCAAAAATTTTTTTGTGTGTATACTGGGCATGGTGATGCATACCTCTAATCCCAATACTGGTGGAGGCTCGGCAGGAGCTCAGCCTGAGTAATATAGGTATTTAGCAAGACCTTGTTTTAAAAATTAAAAATAAAAAAAGGCTGAGGATGTGTCTCAGTGCAGAGGATCTGGGTTAAACCCTCAGTATGGAAAAAAAATGTATATATTTGGTATCTTTCTGTTATGGCTTGTCTGTAAATGTACCCTCAAAGCCTCATGCAGTCATAGGTGGGGCTTTTTCAGAGGTGGCTGGATTTAGAGTGTGTGATGCTGGGATCAAGAGCATAGGGTTACTAAATTAGTCTTCTGTTTGGTTTGACATAATTCTGGAAGTGGATAATGGGAAGGCCCTCCCTAGGTGTGAGTGTTACCCAACCTAAGGGTGAATAGCCTGGATAAAAGATAAGGGATAGAAAGAGGGCTGTTATGGTCACTTGCTGATTGCTAATTCACTGCTTTGCTGCCTTCTGTCTGCCATGAACTGTTTCTCCTCTGCGATGTCCCTCTCCGATGACACCCTGCCTTGGAGCCAGTCAACTATGAAATGAAACCTCTACAAACTTTGAGCTACAATAAACTTTTCCTCCTTTAACTGTGGATGACAGGTATTTTGTCTCAGCAATGAGAAAAGAAGCTAAGATACCTTCTATTCATAAATAACCTCTTGGTATATAAAAGTCAAATAGGAAAATACGTATTAGTAAATATTTTCCTGTGTTAAATGGCAGGCACTAAAAGTGGCATACCTAGAATTCTACTGGGATATAAAATCCTTAAAGGCTTACTAAAAAGAATTTTACTTCCTAATTTATGTAATGCTTTCATTTTAAAATATTTTTTTAACTCATAAATTTTGACTAATTTAATTGAAGCTTTTTTAAAACTAAAATTTGAAGTTATGGTATTCTTCCATGATTTCAAACTTAAAACATTCCTTTTCTTCAATAAAGAAATACCTATTACCATATACATGTCATTAAATTACAGTAGCCAAAGTTTGTTTCTTACTAGAACAATATGCAATCTGAATTTAACAGTGAATACAAATCACAAATCCCATTACATAATTACAAATCCAATTAGAAAAACTACAGTCCCTTTCAATCTTGAAAATGTTCCCAACCAGTGTCAAAATGGACACTGATGTCATATGCATAGGTGTGTATGACAATAAAGCTTAACCTCAAAGGGGAATTACATGAGTTTTTTTTTTTTTCTTCAAAAAGATCTTGTACATTATCATCTTTTGTCTTAAAAGAAAAACAAATGATGTATGTGCCATAGGTTTATCATCATTGGCATAGGAGATTTTCAAAATTATGGAAATACTGTATATGCAAATAATATATTCTTACATTCATCAACTGGAAGACTTTTAGAAACATGAACATTCAAATGTTAATGCCTGCAATAGCTCTTTCTTGTTGGAAAATAAAATTAGCTACACCATCTCTACACTTAACAGTTATCAATTTGGAAATCTTATTGACATTTTAAACTATCTTTTCAGGCACTATATTAAAATTTCTTAGAATGTGCTTCCAGAGGAGGATACTTTGTCATTAAAATCATCGGATCTATTCACAAAAATAGATGAATAAGTCCTAGGTTCAAATGCTGGTGAAAATTAAAATTAATCATGATACTCCATAGAAAATATGTGGAGTTCTAATGCTCAAGTTTTACCATTAGGCATAGAAGAAAAAAAGAGAAACATTAAAACTTCTTTTTTTAAAAAGTATTGTGCTCACTAATGTTAAAATTAATATTTCTTCCTTAACTAGCTTAAAAGCATGCCCGTATTAAAGTATTTTAAAAGATTGCATCCTTTTTCTCTGTCAACAACACATTTTTCATATTGTCCTGAAAACATAATGTTCTGAACAAATCAATTGTACAAAAAGAATTGAAACATTCAATTTTGTAGTGGCCCAGGGAAATAGGAGCATAACAAATGGAAATTAATAGCCTATGATCTAATTTGCTATGTATCAAATTGTAATACTCTAGTTTAAATAGTCATGTTTTATTAAATTTGTAATCATTTAACCCATTAAGATCTACTGGGTGAGCTCTCTGAATTCTGAAGACAAGGCTGAAGCAGCTGCACAGCCCCAGGTATTGTTTCAATTTCCTAACAGGGTAAATACAGAATACATGCAATCACAACGCCTGACAAACCTCTTGCATAGTAGAAGTGCCAACATTGTGTTATGTTAGATCAACTAAAGAAGTAGGAGCCAAAAAGTTTTATTCTCTGTTCACTGCATTGCTCAGAGCAGAGCATATAACCTTTCTTAATATCACTTGAGTTCATGACTGATTTAATCATATAATGAAAGGTGAATAAACATATTAATAGCTCTGGATATGAATAGAAAATACATTACCTAAGGAAAAATGAATATGAAAGCATGTTTCTGTAGATAAATTTTGAAGTATTTAGTATTTTGAATCTCTTCCATATTTCAGAGTACTCTCCTCATTGTCTGAAACTTGATGGTAATTTGCTTTAGGTTCTTCAACACTTCTCATCACTACACATAAGTAGTTTGAGAAAAGATTCCAAGCCACAGCAGAAATTGTGGGGACAGAAGTCCTGGGCTTGCTTAGAGAGTAGTATGTTTTTGTTTTAGCTTCATTTATTTTCTTAGTATTAGTACATGTTTGCAGTATATATTGTTTATATTTCTTGTGTGAAGTTGGTACATGTAACATAACACATCTTAATTTTTTTTTATTCCCTTTCCCTCTCCTCCCTACCTTTCCTTCCATCTCTGATCCCTTTCCCATTTGAGAAAGATCATCATTATGTTTTAAAGCAGAGTTCCCTAAGAGAGTGTGTGAACTGTATTTGAATTCATTTGAAATCTACAATGTGCTAGAGAATGTGCCCACCTTATCTCTTTTAATCTTCAAACAAATGAAAAGAGATGATGGGATTTTGTGTAATTTTACAGATGTCCAAATCAAAACAGAAAATGTGTAAATATTGTTTGAGTTCTGAATTAGGACCCTCAAATTCATACTCTTTCATTCAAATTGCAGTTCACTTTACAATTGACAATAATTTTTTTATATTGAAGTAATTCCAATGAAAAACTTTTTAGTTCATAGTAATAAATTAATTATACTATTGTACCATAACAAAGTCTGACATACATTGATAGTTTTTACTCAAGGAAAAAAATCCATCAAAGAAATTCTATGATCTAGTGCTAAATAATCAAATGAAAAGATGTATTATGGTTTCTAAAATAATTTTTTCCTGATGGACAAATGGAACTAGCTTAAAAAGATGTGGTTGTTCTTTCCTAATAATGGTACAGCTGCTCCTAACTTTAGAAAACTTGCTATTTATTGATATATTTATTTCCTTTTGCTTAAAAATGATTGTTAATTGCAAAAAGTATTTTAATATTCACATAACAACAAAGACAGAATAAAGTTAACAAATGGGGGAAAATATGATCTTTAGTAAAAACAGTTAATAGTAATACATTTATAAAACATTGTATAATTTTCAAGTTTCTTTCATACACACTATATCACTTAGCCCTAGAAAAGCCTTATGAGCTTGCCAGGGAAGATAAATTATTAACCCAATTTTATAGGTGAGCAAATTAAGGCTCAGAAAGATTAAGTGCCTTGTCCAATAATATACATAGTTTTTATAGTTTTTATATATATTATTAAAATCAAGTTTCTTTCTGGCTTTTCTGGTGTCTTTCAATACAATGATTTTACCATATGGGATAGGTTTACAAATTATTCCTTGGTTTTTACATTGGCTTTAATTTTAAAGTCATAAGTGAATGGCTCCCCTGAAATAATTCTTCACTTGATCTTAGCCAAAAGGCCAAGAAGCGATCCTGAAATAATTCTTTATAAGATCTTAAACTTCCTACACAGAAATTAGTATGCTCCTAATAACAAAATAGAAAACATAAACAAATGAACCAAAAAGGAAGCAGTTGTTTTATTTCTTGACGTGGTTAGAAAATATATGCATTCATTGCACTAAGAGTACCTGAATCTTACGATTAATTATACCACATTTTCTTAGATTGCAATAATAAAGAATATTTTCTAAGAATCATAGATATGTCCCATCACTTTAGCATGAATAATGATGAGCAGTTGTGAGCTCTGAGAATACCGCAAGATCACAGAGAATGCAGCTCAGAGGCTTATCATATAAATTAATGCAGTACCACATCTGCGAGCAAGACACAGAGAAATGAATTCAAATGAAGGGAAAGGAATTGCCAGGCATAATATTCTAAATTAAAGCAAAAATAGGCAATAATATTATTTTACTTTCCAATTTAAACTTTTGGAATTCCAGAAGTGGATTTGAGAATTTCATTTGCAATGATTCTTTACCTTATTAGATATCCTGCAGTAACTACATAAGAAGGACATTCAAGTAACAAAATTAATCCAAATCTATTCAGGCAATAAAATTGAAGATTAGTCAGCCACATTAATGTGTCCCTTCCTTCATTTAACTTAGATGGTATGATACAGGGTGCTTAGTATCGTTCAACAAATACATGATGACTCATGGTATCAAGGGTGGCTGGTGTTGCCATTTCTTCATTCTTATATTTGAAGTAGTATTTTTTCAAACTAATAAAATTAGTTTCAACCACATTTTTTGTAATGTACAATCTATTAAGCACTGAAAAATTGTTACTTGTTAGTATTATACACTGATATAGAAGTCAAAATATAAAAATCTTTAAAGACATTGGATATACAGGGTATCTCAGCTTTACCACTAATTTATTGTGCTGCCAATTTTTAGTCACATCGGCTCCACTGGTTACTTCCTTTCAACATGCTGAGAAATCACCAGAGAATAATATAGTTATCACAGTTATCACTTACCCACCATCATCTTTTAATATCCTATAGACCACATTTATAAGCTTAACACAAATCATAGCATGCTACCATTTCCTCTAAGCCTGTATTTCCATACCACCCTGAGAGTCACAACTGTCTGGTTGAGTCTCCTGACAGATCAGATTTCAATCTCAAGTATTATAAAATAGAGTAGATTTTAGTACAGCTTTCCCCTTACTTATTTTCAGCTTTTAGATGAAGTGGGATACGTTCTGACCTGCTGTGACATAACATACATCAAGTTATTTTAAAATATGCAAGCATCCTGTATGTTGAGAACACAGCTTTATTGTCATGAGCTAAGAGATTCTGCCAACGTAAAGGCTATAAATACTATTGAATAATTTGTGTTCCAGCAAAAAAAAAAAAAAAAAAAAAAAAAAAAAGCTACATGTTCCCTTTACCAAAACCAAAATAATTGACTCTGGCAGATGGTTTCTAAAGTTCAAATGAAAGTTACAAAACAATACCATCTAGTAATTAATTTAGTTACCTTTTAGAATCATATCGCTTTAATCAGAGCATTGAAAGTGAAAGGAAGTCAGTAAAAAAATCGAAGGTTTCATGTGAACAATACGGAGGCTCTTGTTAGGTCATGTTACATGCCAGATTACAACTGATCTTAAAATATTTTAGTCTAATATATTAGTCTTGACCTTTTATTAAAATCTTTTGATCATCGCAATGCAAGTTTTTTTAGCACTAGCAAAGCAGCTTCTTGAGAAAATATATATATAGTGCTTTAATTCTGACAGAAACCCCGGGAAACACTGTCAGGACATGAGATCCTTTCAGTTAGACATCAATACAGTTGTAGTTGCCACCTCCCATAACAAATTATCAAGCCTACAGTAAACTTCACCTGCCATCTAAAATAGCTGAATCCGTGAGTGCTCAAAAAATGATAGCAGCGCTCCAAGTTCTCTCCATGATTTACACTTCAAGGTACTTCATTTATTAGTATTCTGGTAAATCCTGGCAGAAAGAATTGCTATTAAA
>NW_004624814.1:3147357-3161261 GCF_000247695.1 Heterocephalus glaber | reverse complement strand
ATAAAATTATAAAAGAGAAACTTGCAGTTGCTACAAATGCAAAAGTTATTTCAGTTTGAGATAAGCTGTCTTATTCTCTGAGAATATAAACATAGTTGATGCTATGAAGATGATGAAGAAGGAAAAAGAAATATTGAGATGTGCATTTTTATATCAACTCACAAATATGATTCTTTCTCTTTGGAATTCAAGTTGATAATTTTTATTCAAGTTGGCTTTAACCCACTGAAAAATAGCTAGTTGATATAAGTACTGTAAAAACCAAAGATGTTTCCTCCGTAAATCAAGATAAATTTTAAATGTCAAAGATAAAAAATAAGAGAACTGCAACCAGTCCTTTGGTTCATCGAGTTCCTTGTTTAAATATATATACTTAACTCCCCAAAGATCTTAGCACAGAAATATAGCAGACTAGATCTCATTATTCTTGACCTTTCAATTCCTTTAACACCACTGACTTCATCTTGTCTAAAAGTATCAGAGTATAGTTTCTTCCTCTTCCCAAATTAGAAAATCCCTTCTCCTTGCTCCCTATTATCTCATTGCAGTCACCTTAATAGAGACTCCAAGGTATAGCACCTCTGCACCTCCTGGAGTTTCAGTCCTGCCTGTGCATTGCCCAAAACATGGCTTCAGCTATCTCACATTCTTCTAAGAATTTCAAAGCCTACCCCACATACTCATTTGTGTATGGACTCTGTGTGTCTACATATGTACTCTTAATTAGTTTTTGAATTTCTTGAAGTAAGGAATGAATAGAAACTGCAAGAAACAATTTTTGCCAATAATGAAGTTTAAAAATGTAAATTGAATTTTTAGTGTTATACTTATTTATTAGAAAGAAGACTCTAAAGCCTAGTTGATGAAGACAAATTATGTTTTAATTCATTATTCTTATTCTCTTAATTAAAATGTCAGTGTCACATTGTATTTGTGCCTGAAAGTAACTTCTACACGTTTTACAATGTTTCTTAATATTTTTCTATATCTTTCACAAGTTTTCTTTTTTAAAATTTTTCTTCTTATTGCACATATATATGAATATATCTTAAATATTTTACTGAGATTTTCACGAGAAAAACTAACTCAAAATTGATGATCTCAATCAAGTTTAAAATGTTGAAAATATATTCATTTGGATACAATTCATCCTAAAATTAAACATACTTCTATTTATTGTGCAAAAATCCACAAAACCAGAAAAAGACATACCAAAAAATGAACTTGAGTTTTAGTTACAGAATCCCACATTTATCTTTGTTGGAAATGATTTGAGAAGTGTTTATGAGATATGGATGAAATATTGTACCCTCTATATCATGTAGCTTTACAAGCCAGCTATGATTTAAAAAAAAACTTACTCTTCTCACACTGTGTTGTTATGAATTCCAAATTTATGCATGATGAATCTTTATTGAAAATGTAACTCTGATAGGTTATCTTTTCCAGGGTAATTAAATCATATGATTTATTTTTACCATACTGATATTTCTTTCTAAAGTATTTGTGTTTCTTATATTCAAGATTTCTCATGAAAATTAGAGTTTCTATATTTTCCAGATATGTGAAATTTGTCAGGTGGAGGCCATTTACTGCCTGAGACAGTAAATATTAAATTAATATTCACACTTCAAGCTTCAAATATTAAGAAACTTTTATAACATGTACCATTATTATCAAAAGGGAAAATGTGAAAAAACCTGGATGTTTTAACAGCATTATGTATTTAAGAAGGAAAATTAATCTGTAAAGTTTGATAGCTAATTTTTTTAAAAATCTGGTATAGCGTGACCACCAATTTCTGATTGAATTAATAAAGAAATCAATCAGCCCCAGATCTTTTCATTAACTTTTTTGTATAAGCACAAAGTATATTATTTATATTGACTTTAAATACTTGGTTATGTCTATAAAATTGAAATTAGTTCAATAATATTTTAACAGAAGTCCTCTTTATCAGCAGGGTATATTTTGTAAGACTCTCAGTGAATGCCTAAATTGCACCGGGTTCCAAACTCTGTGGATATTTATTTTTCTTATTTACATAGCTATGGTAAAGTTTAACTCATAAATTAATCACAGACACTATAAATGAAATGATGGTAAAATAGGACAATTGTGACAATATAGTATAATAAATGCTATGTGAATGTGATTTTTTTTCTCAAAACACCTTACTGTAGGGTATGTGTAGGTTTGGTACTCCACTGTTGGCTCCAGCTAACTCAAACTGTAGAAAGTGAAACTGAGGTTAAGGGGAAACTACCCTAATACAGTTTAGAGCTGAATAGTAAATACCTATTCTATCCAAATTTAGTGGAAAATATTGTTTACTCTAATGAATAGATATTTGAAATGAAACTATATGCAGGAGTACTTATACCAAGTTGTGATACAAACTGAACAAAGATGGAAATCTTTATCTTTGCCACATAGCTTTCATATATTCTGTAGTTTCTAGTCTTAATGGTGACATTATATATACAACAGACACTCCCAAATTTATGTTACGTTACTAAGAAACTAGTAAGAGAAATATTCTTCTAAAAATCAAAGAAGATTAATGTAAATATATCAGCCAGTAATAAATAGAAGGGAAAAAACATCGTTTAGAAAAATATATATATCCAGGTCAATGTGTCAATGTTATTTGAAACCAATCAGTCTTAAAATAATTTCTTTCTTTTAGAAGGTTATATAAATGTCAGCTGTGTTGGTATAATATGTTTATAAGCAAACCAAATTTGGGGGCTAAAGTAGATTCATTTTATAATGTATTTATATATGAATCTTAAATAAGATTCAATAAGCAAACAGATGGCTCTGCAGGTGGTCATGTCTTTATAACTAAAGCTATTTAGGAAGGAGCATGTGCTAGTGACTTGAAGCAATGGTGGACATGTACAGCTGTTCTAAGAATTCTCCAGTCTACTGAGCTGACATCTTCTGTCAATCATTTCTTCACAATTATGTCTCCAATTTTCCCAACATTTCACATTCTCTGAACAGCTCATCTCTACACCCTTAACAGGTGTACATGACATGTGTGAAAAAGGTTAGAGATTGTCATAGTTTGGAAGAATGCAGGATCTAATTGCTCACATAGAAAAAAAGAAGAGAATTGGTTCAGGAAAGAAATATGTTTTGATTAGATTTTCTACTTTCATCATAGGATTAGGATAAAATAAAATATTTAACATTTTCTTCTCAATTAACTAAAATGACCTATTCTCTCCTCTCGGGCGAAAATCACATCTCACAAAATGGTCAAAATTTCAGCAGTACTTCACATCTTATTAATTACTTTTTGTATAATTTAGTAACATGTTAAGTTTTGGAAAATTTCTCATTAGAAAAATCATACCTTTATTCCTCCTGTTATAGAAAATGTCTTTGAACCATCATTCTTTGCAAAAATCTTACAATTCTTGAAATCTGAGGAGTCGCAAATCCTGTTACTTATCCAGGTAATATTATCTATCTCATTCAAAGGAACAGCTGGAAAGATAACTGAGATTTTACAGATCATTATGCCTGAATAAGGATTTTAACAAGAATTGTAATTTCAGTGGAATTTCAGGCCTTCTACAAGGTATCAGTTTTTAAATTTAGTTACCAGAAAGAGGTCAGAACAGCTTGTTCAGTGACACCTCTTGAGGCCAGAGGTGTTAGTTACTGGCCCTGTAACCTGAATAAATGTAATAGTTGCATGATTCTCTCTTAAACTGAAAAAAAAATTACACTAATATCACCTCAGTACAGTGATTATACTGGCAATGGCAGAAACCTTTAAAGTAATGATAATTGCATCTAGAAAGAAAAGTATTCATATCATAATGCAATAAATTGAATTCTTTTTTTTCAATTAAGTTTATTGGTCCATTTTAGGTATACAACTCAGTTACACTCATCATTAGGATCTTGTACCTGTACATGAGTATCTTGGTTCTTATTTTTTCCCCTTCTCCTGCCCTCCCTCACCCCTTCCACCCTTCCCTATTTACAAAGACTTTGTTTCCATGTTTTTACTTTTTTCATGTTTTTTCTTTTCCCTTCTTTCCTTTCCCCTACCCCTCCTACTTCCCCTCCTCCTTTGGACGCTTTCTTCCTATTTCACAATATCAATTATATATTTTTATCCTTATTTATACTTTTAGTTTTACACACCAGAGAAACAATTCGGTATTTACACATATGTCCTATTTATTTCACTTAGCATGTATTCCCATTTCGTCTCAAATGTGTTATTTTGTTTACTAGCAGTAACTGAACTGTTACAAAGGTGAATTACCTATTAGTAGTTGCATAACAACAAGTATGATTTCATGATAATTAAAGATAGAAATGTTAAATTCTGTATAATAAAATAATGTGTAATAAGTTACCCTCAGGAGATCTAAATAAATGTATTATGTAAAAATATGACAGGATATCAACATTTATAATCAGGAGCACTTTAAATCTGACGTATATATTTACTTACAATGGACCCCTGAAATTAGGGTGGGTTATGTTCCTAGGACACCACGAATTGTGAAAAACTGCAAATTTCAGATATGATCAGAACAATGCCTATAAATGCCTATTTTCATAGTTTGAACCCTAAATATGCTATGTGGCCTGCAGTTATCTAATTTAATTTCATAAAATACTATATTAATAAAGCCTGAGATAATGCAGGGGTTTTGGTGGAATCTTAGGGATCTTAGGGATTTAGGAAGTACAAAACCGAGAACAATAAAGATAGCTGCATGTGTTACAGCAACCCGTTATGACGCAGGAATGCTGGGAGATGGGTTGGTTACAGGGCAGCAGCCAGTCAGCAACAAGGATAATTTAATAACGCTCTCGGATTGGTTCCTTGCAAATCTGCTGCCCAAACAAAACAACTGTGGAGATACTTGCGGCTTCCCGAAATTGAGGGATTTCCACAATTATTAGGTAGGTTTTAAAGAAAAATCCGTGAACAACTGAGGCCACAAACTCTGAAGCGCGACCTCGACGGGGAATACTCTGCCTGTAGCTCTGAATTGAGACCAATCTGACATAATGAATGTGCATTCTTGCTTTCTTCAGTCTAATTATTCATTCTCAGTATGGAGATGGGTGATACACTTTGAATATCTTGAATAATCTAGAACTGAGAAGATGTTTGCTCTGATTGTCTAGCGTCACACACACAAAAAAGCAGAAATATGGTTTTCCTATTGACAATAACTTAAATCTTCAAAACATCATGAAAACAACAGTTGCTAAAAACTGTGCCTACTTTAGGGGAAGGCAACATGCGAAATGAGGCATTGGCGACATATGTTCAAGTTCATTACAAACGTTCTCTGTTGTGATAGGTAACTAGAAACACAGTGATTACTCGAGCAGCTGCAAGGTCTAAGTTTCTATATAATTTTGTTTCTTGTTAAGTAGCATATCTTGCTTTATTATGAAGCCAGGTGTCCAGAAATAAGAGCTCATGTTCAGTTTTTAAAAAGTGGGTCAGGGAAAAAAATGAATTCAAATTCTTGAACTTCATTCAACACTAGGATCATGAGTTTTGTTTTGTTTTGTTTTGTTTTTGTATCAAGGATCAAACTCGGGACCTTGTGCTTGCAAGGCAGACAGAGGCACCACTGAGCTAAATCCCTGGCTCTCATGAGTATTTTTAATGTTAAGTGTTGTAGGTTTGCAATTTCAGAATGAAAGAAATAGCTTTGTTATAATATATTTTCTATTGTCATATTATACCCTATATAAAAACTGATAATTTACAGAAAAACAGTTCAAAAATTAAATATTATTACAATATTTCACATTTCATTTTATATATTGAAAGCCTTTTAAAAACCTGGAGCTTTTTTGATTCATTTGTGGCCTAAGCAGACAGTAAGCTTCCACTGCTTCTCCTCAATTGAAAGGAAGAGCAGAAATTTTCTAGACCCTTTCACCCTACTGTGCTTCCTGCCCTCACCTCCTCAGTCCTGGACAGTGGCCTTTTAGATAGGGAGCTGTGTGAGTTTAGCTGTGTTCCTGCTCCCTGTAAGGAGAGATGTGAGTTCTATCTGTTCCTTGGGAAGATATTACAACACCATACGTAGCCATGAAGGTCTAAATAATTCCTGTACTCTTTGATGTAGGTTTGTCTCTTCTTTTCTTGACCATTACTTTTTTTTTTTTTTTTGATACTGGGGATCGAACCCTTGGTCATTGCACTTGCACAGCAGGCAGCGAAACCACTGAGCTAAATCCCCGGCCCCTTGACCATTACTTTTTTTATTGCTATATATTTCGCACAACTTCAGAAAAGTTATCCCCATTTCTGTAATTTAGTAGTGGAATAGAGTCATTCCTAGCCAGCCCTGTCCACTATATAGACCTAATTTTTATTTACTTAGAAAAAAAAAAGAGAAATGGTAAATATTACATTTGAAGATATATAGACATTCTTGAATATAGGCATATAACAGTGTGAAATCTATCCTCCACAATTGTTATGATACTGGCAATAGATAAACCAAATTTCCTTACCAAGACAAAAATCACTGTACCTTTCCATACTGAAAATTTGACAAGAAAATTATTTCAATCTTTTTTGACTTGATCTTTATATTTATCCATCCAGTATAACATAATCAAAATCATTTTTACAGCTGAGGATTTTGCTCAGTGGTTCCGCACCTGCCTTGCAAGCACAAGGTTCCGAGTTTGATCCCCAGTACCAAACAAAATCATTTTTACAGATTGCATGGTTACAACATAATGAAATGCTGTCATTTGATGTTTTCTTGTTTTTGAGTATGTTTGTTAAACTTTGGACTTCACACAATCCTCTCACTTCCTAAACAAAATATTCACATAAACACCTTTGAATTTTATTTTCCATTGTTACTACAATAGCTTTATTTTTAAGCACAATATTTTCTGTCAAAAGGATTTTATACTTTTTTTCTATCATTGTAATTCCAATTTTGAACAGTATGAAGCTGGTTAACCTAATTTCACTGCTGCTTGCAAGCTGCCCATTTATTGACTGCATTTTTGAATATTACAGTATTTTTATGTTGCAGTTGGATTGTGCCCATATACCATATTTTTAAACATGTTTGCATGCATCCCATGTTTTCATGTTCTCCAGCTTATTACAGATTTAAAAACATATTTTCCAACTCATTTCCAAGAAAGACAACTTGAATATGTTTCAGTTCTAACATTTATCCTAGTTTTCTTGAAGATATTACTTTGTTATTTTGTGAAATGTAGTATTATATAATCAGAGTACCAAGCAGAATAAAATATATGAAAGACTGTTGCTTCCTGATTACTCATAATCATAAGTATTTTCCCTTCCAGCATTTTGATGGTCATGCAAAGATATCAAGCTTGAAAACACACCCGGGCATTTGAAAAAGGAAGGCAATATTGTCATAGAAAGTGAAGAAAATTGTTAGTAATAAATTATCATAAGGAATTTAGAAAAATAAAATTGTATTTAGATTTATTTTTAACTGGTACATTAAAACTATACATATTTATAAGGTATCATGTGATGTTTCAGTATATGCATGTATATATTATGCAGTGTTTACATTGGGGTAAACATACCTATCTCCTCAAATGTTTATTTCTATTTTGTATTGGAAACATTTAAAATCTTTCCTTCTAGTTCCTTATCATTATCTATCGTTACCCTGCTGTGCACCAGCATGACAGAACTTTTTCCAGCTCAGATTGTCAAAGAACTCTGCAAGGCTAATACCCCAATGCTGTCCCACTAAGAAGTGCCTCACAGGAACTTTGGTCTGCGACCACAGTTTAGGAGATTGCTATCCTGCTTTCCATGAGAATTGCATGGCAAATAGTAAGGATGGTAGAATACTGGTTTGCAATCACTCAGACTTTCAGATTTTAAAGAATAAACCATTACAGCAATGCTCTAAAATTACCACAGATTATAGAAAACTAAATCTGTAAGTCTCAGGGATATCCCTTTTAGAAAGACAGCTTTAGGAAATAATTTGTTTTCTATCACCAGAAGGAAATGTCAGCACTGTGTCAGTTGTACGCAAAAGAATATGTAGGATGGAAAGACAAGAAATCTTTAAACATGTGGTGGAAGGAATGAGGACCTAAAGACTAAACAAAGTGCTAGTAAAGGAAGAAGAATGAAGTGATGGAACAAAAAAAATTAGATGGAAGGCAAACACAAACAAAATTGACACCTCAAATAACTACAGCAGAACAGTGAGGAAAGTGTAGAAAAACGAATCTCAGAAGGAAAAGGGAAAAATTACAATGAGAAGCAAAAATGCAATCTGAAAGACAGAAAAAATGTATGAAACTTGTATATTAGAGGCTTTGTAGAAAATGTACATCATTAGAAAATAATTAAAAACAGATTTAAAAGCTTTAGATGAGCTGAATAGATTGCATACTTGTAGAAATGATTTAGGAATTTCAAGAGAGTATCAATCACTTTAAAAATCAACAAACATATACCAGCAGGTGCATAAATACTGTCTCAAATAAATCTAGTCAACCTACTAATTAATGAACAGGATTTTCCTATCTTCAATCTGTAATGGGGAATTTATTTCAACAATGAAGAAAGCTCCCAGAGTACTAGATCTAAGAAAGTACCAAATTATTTATTTCAAAGAAGATGGAATTTTTAATTTGCAAAGAATGGCAATCCCTTTTACTGTGAGTCACCATGAACATAGTTAACAAGGCAATAGTGAATATTATAAAGCACTTCAATTTTATCTCTTGTATCAGAAACATGAATGATTAGCCCTATAAAGTAAGATGGAAATTATGAAAAGAGGCTTAGAAAATGTATAATGTTGTACAACAGCTAAGTTGGCAAAAACTTTGCTTGACCTTAAAGGACTATACTTGTTAGAATTATTTCCAAATCAATAACCATTAGACCCAAACAATGTTGATTTGTGCCTTTCTGAACGGTAAATGGCTCAAACAAAATCATTGCAATAAAATCTTCCTTTCTAACAATATTCATTTCAACAGGAAGCCAATAAATCTCACTTTCACAAAAAGCCAATAAATAATGGAAAGCCTAGCATTTTATTTTTAATCAGCAGAAATTTAAATGCATTGGCATACACAATGTCAATGTTGCATGAAAATTCTGCAAGTATATATTAATATGTATAATTCACAACCTGAAAAATGAAGAAACACATATCTTACAATATAGTCTGAGGCTTGCAAAAATTTATTTGTATCCTTTAACTTGAAAATATGTAATGGAAACATATATCCCCAACCAGAGTATAATTTTCAGGATTTTTTTTGAGGGAAAAAGAAGAATATTCCCTGTTTCATCTTCTGATCTCAACAATCCCCTCCATAAAATTTCAAAACAAAATTAGAAGTATTACAATGGCAACATTGAATTTATAAAGCAAATTAAATGTGATTTTATTTCACATATTATAAAGTATCTATCATTCTACTTTATCATGACTAATAGGAGATGTTATGACTTAATTACTGAATGCAATTAAATATGCTGGCTAAAAACATTTAACAATAACAGACATGTTTATAGATAAAATTGAAGAAAAACACAGTTTCAAAATATATGTAATTTTTCTCTGGAGGATGAAGCAGGAGAATTGCAAGTCTGACCCCAACCTGGGCAACACAGTGACTCAGTGAGACCCTGCCTCAAAATATAAAAAAATAAAATATTATAAAAATAAAAAGATTTGAAAGACTTTTCTTAAGCTACATCCTTATGAGAAGACTCTGGGGTTAATCACCAGTAAAAATCTCAATTGTGTAGAGATGTCCATAAAAGTAACATCGGAGCTTATACCAAATGTTAAATTTAGTAGTCACGGTAAGTTTATAGAATTATTATTGTTTAAATTTGCAGATAAAACACCAAACTCTTTCCCAAGCAACCAAATTATTTTGTTTTCTTCAGGTTTCATTAACTGTCAAGTGTAGATATAAATATCAATCTGTTGATTAAGTTAAAAGTTGAAAATTTTTATAAAATATAATTCTAATTTATAGAGTAGGTCAACGCATTGCTCAAGGAAGTTACTTAACTTTCTCTTATCTTCCTTAAGGGGTTCTAAATAGTAGTTATGATTAGCATGAAAATTAAAAGAGAAAATTCATAATTATCCAGTCCTTCCTGGAGTGTAAAGGGATATTTTATAAAATGCTCAATTTCCTGTCTTTTGTCTCTCTTATTTTTACATTTGCTATATTTTTTCTAAAATGTTAGTCCCTTGATGTCAAAGACTTTGTGTATTTCATAGATTAAAATTGTTAGATGAGTTTTGAGAAATACTTCTATACTTCTCTAAGTTACTTTAGTTTGGAGAACAAGACATACTTCTAAGCAGTTAACCAGTTTAAAATTGTGTTCTTTACTCTATAGAAAGTATGTTTTCGCCTTCTAACTTGAAATGGAAAAAAAGTCAAATAATCCTTATCTTGTTATTTAAGAAAAAAAATAAAAGCTTCCAAATGTCAAGGTATTTTGAACTACTCTTGTGTGTTTAGACACATCCACTTAGGATTAAACACAGATTTCAAATGATTGATATAAAAGAATTCCATATGACAGTAAAGACAGAAATCATACAACAAAATCAATATCGAAGCCCCTTTCTACAATAGCCTCTTTCTATATTTCTAAAGTAGCTGAATTCAAATCACATTTCTAAAATATAGTAACTTTATTTTGAATTGGACATGTAAGTTTCATTTTTTTAAAGACTCTGGTAACCTATTGTTGAAGCTAATAACCATTCATGAATTAGATATGCAAAATATTTGCTTAATTTTTTTTTTAAATGTGAGATGCTAAAGAAACATTCTCCCTTAAAGCCTCAAGAAGAATTATGGCCCTGTGACTTGTTTTAGTTGTCTGCCCTTCAGAACTGTGGGATATAAAAGTGTTGCTTTAAACCATGCAACTTATGATAGCAATAGAAAAGTAATTTTTATGGTATACAGAAGAAGTTATGAATGGAAATTCAACAGTTTTTCATTTAGGAAAGAATACCTTCTAATTCTATAATATATATATATATATATATTACTATATATGTGCATATATATATATATTTGTTCCACAAAAATAAAAGTCCTTGTCTTCTTTGACTCTTTCTTTGCTTTTGCTATTGAAAATTTTCTTCTAAAAGTTGTCTGAATATTTCACCTTCCTTCCATGTTTTTTAACCTTCTTAACTCAGGATTTCATCCGTAACATCATTCAAACATCCATCAAAACGTCTTTCAAAAACACTCAGTGCTCTTCTTTTTATTATAGTTATTAACCATTATCAAATTGTTCTTTCTTCATAAAAAAGTGCATACTACACTCGTTGCTTTATTTGGACTATTTAAATATCTAACATTGTAATTTTTAAATTTTCTTCTTAACTATTTCAGGTCCCTTTAACTATTTTCCTTCCAGCCCATTCTGCTCCAGCTTTTCCTAATATGTTCTCCATGATTATCTAAATCTTCCTTCCTCCATATTATGGTAAACTCATTTAATCTTCTGGATTCAATAACATTGTAACATAGAATACACTATTATTTCATTTTTACCTTTATCTGCATAGTTTGTCATATCAAGTTTATTGCATCAAAATAAAATTATTGAAAATATGAAATATACTTTCTACATTCATTATTTAGATGTCATCATGTCATCGTATCAATGCTTATCTGAGATACACAGTAATGTCAACCCCCTTTCCTTACCCAAAAAATATAAGATGTAATTCCCGCCTCTAACAAATGATTTAGCTCTGATTCATTCTTTCCTTAATCTGCTATTGTTTTAAAACTGCTGATCTTAATTTTTCCCATGTAGTATGCTAAAAATTTTATCTCTCTAACTCCATATCCTCCTTTCTCAACCTCTTTATTTTTTAAATAAAATGCTTGAAAATGTAGCTTCAATATTTCACTGATTCTCAATGAATATTTCCTAAAACGGAGTATCACAGACTTTGGGATCAAGATCACAATACTTTTCTAAATATAACCTCTGGCACCACATTCTAAAAAGAGTACGAGGAAAAATATTGAATGCTTGCTATAAATTAGACACCAACTTAACATACATTTATAAGCAACACATACTTGAAGAAGCTTTTGACATAAATAACATAAAAAAATTGTAGAAGATTTTCTGGTCTTCAAGGAGATTTTATTTAAATGGAAGGACCTGTATGACCACAGGAAAGACAGATATAAACTACTGGGAAGAATGAGTGAGGAAAGAATGATGTAGAAGTTCAAAGTAGTACTCCAGTAAACTGACAAGGATAATTTTACCAAGAAGTTGCAAAGACTTCTCAGGAGGAGATAAGCAAGTTAGTCAGAAGGGGATTTTAGAGAAAGGTAACATGAATAGGCAAAGTCCCGGAAGTACCACCATAGTCCTGGGAAAAGCAAGAAGGCTGAGAGAACTGGCCATCAGCGAGTGAGGACTGAGCAATGGGAAAGTGACCGCTGACCAAATATTTAACGCCCATCAAGGGATTTTCATTTCTACGGTAAGTAACACTGAAAAATTTTGGAGACATTGGGGAAAAAAAAAAAAAGACTTAATTTTCTTAAAAGTGAACAGATTCTTTCTCTGCCAAAGGTACACTGTTAAACAGCAAAAGACAAAACAAGAACGAAAAAGGTGCAACTGGGACAACTCACATGTTAAATCACTGCACTCCAGAGCTGGTAAAATATGGAATTGTGCGCTGAGGGTGTAACTGGGGAGTACAGCATTTGTAAGGCCCTGAGTTCAATCCTCAGCAAAGAAAAAAAGAATTTCCTGGTTTTAATGAATCAAAATTTATCAATTATTACATTTGAAATATATTATATACCCCATTTTCTGCTTATTTTATCCTATTTATCTAGGTATTATCAAATATATATCAATTACATTAGTGCAACATGGCATGAAATCAATTGTCAATTTCAGCATATTTTTGTGAAGAAGTAATTAAATAAGAAATGTCTTTGTGGATTTCTACATGTTATAATCAAATGACAGCAGAAAAGTAAAAGCCTTCCGGTGAGTTAGATGACATAATTTTATATATATACAGATATATTTGTAGTTTTAAAATACGCTGCTACATCTTAATTATTCTGGCTTCCACAGAAAATTATTTTCAAAAAGAGATAAACTAGTTTATAAAATATCCTTACACATTTCAATTGACACAATTCAATCCCAGGTCTCTCAACTTTATACATTTCTTTATTTCTTAATTTGCTTCATTGAAACGTTTCCTTGTGTGACTTTTGAAGTGTAAAGTAGCACATATATATGATTTAAACAAATATGTGTATATTGAATTATGTATGCAGAACATTTAAATGAATTTTAGTGATGTACTATCAAAAAAGTCTAGAGACTATTGTGATGGGTAGAGAGGCAGTTTGCATACAGAACATTGGTGTCTTGAGAGCCACACAGATCAGGTGTGATTAATAAAGTGACTACCATTTAATGTTGTACCTAAAGTCAGATGTATTGCAGAAATGATCTCATTTTCACCTTTCCGAAACTACACATGGAAGGGATGACATAGTGGTCTTTCCTTTTTCTCTCCACCTGGCACAATTTTCGAGATGCTGTGGGAAAGCTAGGAATTTTACTTTCGTGAGCCTCTCTTCAAGTATAAATTTACTGCTTTAAAATTATGCTATAGTCTTCCAGGTGCTAAAATGTATTCAAAGAGAAGATTTTTTGTTACTCATTATAAAAAGAAAAACAGTCCATCACATTTCTTCAGAATGTTATTATAGTCATCTGTAGGGGGCCCTGCCCCCCCCCCCGCTGGAACTCTTGAGTGCCTTCTACGGACATGCCCAGGCTTGCTGCAGGCCTTTGACGGACATGC
>NW_004624814.1:3123282-3137177 GCF_000247695.1 Heterocephalus glaber | reverse complement strand
CCCCTACCTCTACCCCTTTGGACCTTTTCCTAAGGAGTTTTAAGAAAAATAGGAGAGTAAATTACAGTGTAACTACTGAGAAGAAATTAGTTCTGATCTTATAGTGTGGTCAAAGCAGCATGATATGTTGCCAATGTGCCAATAACAATACAATTATATCAACATCTTATTTTAAGTCAGTTTCTGGACTAAGTGCTATCTTGCTGTGTATTATTTAGCTGAATCCACACAAGAAAACCAATAAATACTGTTATCTTTCTTTATACATGATGAAACAGGTGAATAATGATTTAAATGACTTTCTCAAGGTCACGAATTACTAAAGTGGCAAAATCATAGTTCAAATTTAGTCCACATCTGAGTTAATATGCTATTTGTCTTCTCCTATATTTATATTGCTGTAAAATAGAGTAGAGTTCACTGGATGTGTAATAAGATATCAAATTGTGTGAAGATTAAGGAAATGAAAAAATCCATTTTCTTCTTTTCTTGAGGTTCAAGTGAAGGAAAGAAACTTTTCACCAAATATTTTTGCACTCTTTGAACTTACAGTAAAGATATTTATTGCTTGTAAGTATTATTTAAAATATAACCATTTATCTAAATATATATATATATACAATTTCTTTTATTTTTGGTACTGGGGATAGAACTTGGGTCCTTGAGCTTGAGCAGCAGGCGGCAAAACCACTGAGCTAAATCCCCGCCCCCAATCTAAACATTTTTCCATTAATTTTTAATTAATTCTACAGGATTTTTACAAGGTTTTTTAGTCACATATTTTTCATAAATTTAATGATATTTGTAAAAAACAATTACAAGATAACTCGTGTGTGATGATTAAAATTAGCTGTCAACTTGATTGGCTTTGGACCCACCTAGGCAATTAGTAGAGCACAGTTTTGGGTATCTTTGGGTAGGTCGTGGCCTTGTGACCTTGGGTACTATGTGGTCCCTCACCTCTTCTTCACTGGTGCTCTTTCTCTGCTCTGCTTCTTGACCAATATGAGGTGAGCAGCATTGCGCTGTCAAGCCTTCCAACCTGATGTGCCTGGGAGCCAAGTGGCCAAGGACTGAATACCTTGAGACCATGAGCTAAATCTAGCTTCTCTTCCTTTAAATTATGGGTCTCTGATATATGCATGGCTACAAAAATATGACTAATGCATTGTGTTACAAGGGAGTCTAGAAATCTTTATGTCTGTGGATAGTAACTTATAGTTTGGAAGTTCAGGAATATTGCTAAAGAAAATTGACTTTACCCTGATCTTCTCTGCTTTGCCTCATAATGAAAAACGTCAGCATTAATCGCCAGTATAAATATTCATTTCAAATTTTACTTTTACGAGAAGGTAAGATTTTCTAACATCTAAAGTCAGTCAGTTTTATTCTTCATTGGCCATTTTGCTAGCCAATTGATTTAAGCATATGAGAGAGAAAAAGAGACAGAGACATAGAGAAAGAGTGAGCGATATCAATGCTGGAACTGAAACAGATAAACCATCGCACAAAACTAATTGACAGTACTGCTTTACAAGTTGTTGCTTATTCTTGGAAACAAAGTGAAATCTCACTTATGAGGATTAAGCCATTAATGTCAAGTTGTGCTAGCAAAAGAAATAGAGGACGAAAGGCTCAATCCTATAATACTGGACTACTGCCATCTGGATTTAGGTGAGACTCCTACAAAAAGTGGATGATAAAATCAAAAGACACCAATTTGGGAAAGATGATGAAAACAGGCACAGGGAATAGGTCAGAACCTCATTGCCAAATTGTGTAATAAAAATATGTTTTAGTATTATGTTTCTTTGATCAAAACTTTGTAGCTTCAATATAAAGGAAGAATTTCCAGTTCTCATGACATTTAAAGATCATCAGATTGAAAAGCAATGATGACATATCACACTTTCTTAATGTGGAATGTTAACATATTGACAAAAAGTGATAATTTAGCTTTATGAAAGAAGAAATTCAATTGTAGTGATTTTTACAATTAGAATGCATGTATAAAATGAAACAATTCAATCCAACTGTATAATTTATAAGAAATCAAATTAATGGTCCTGCAAACTGTTCAAATATATTTATCTTGTTGAAATTATAACTTTACAAGATATTTTTCAAAGAAACATCTCTGAATAATATAATGTTTATTAGAACTACAGGATAATGTGGTAAATACTGTAAAGTCTCAGGAAATAGACAATTTATGAAGCATTATGTATTACTTCTCTACTTTGAATGTTAGAGAAACATGTCTAAATGTACAGTATATTCCTGATTTCTCATATTATTATTCTTATCTAAATTTATTCTAGAAATTTAAGAAATATTACACAAACAATATATTTATTATGGTTATGCCTTAATTAATGTTAAATACATTTGATTTTCTCTATGTGTGTGTTGCTCTCAAATACGTATATGCAATTTTAAAAGGTAAAACTTTGTAAAAATTTATTCTGTTAATGTTACTGCTTCTTATAAATGAAATTATGTAATAAATTCTTAACCTAAATAAAATGCAGACTTCAGATTCAATGAAATATAGTAAGAGAAAATCAACACATCCACACTCATGAACTCTTCAAATAAACTTTAGCTTCTTTCAAAAATTTCCTATGCCATAACAGTACCTGTTTTTCTCATAGATAGTGCAAATTAGATTAATATTAACCTACAATATTATGAATTTCCCTCTAAAATATATTTCATATTTGTATTACTGAAAGATGTGAAAGTGATATTCTGCTTTTAAATCCATAAACCCTAGAGGACATGCATTTTTAGTAAAACTGTGAAATGAACAATGCTGTTCATTTCACAATTGTGAAGGTGAAAGGAGGGTATGAGTAACAAAGTACATTGAAATATACATACCAATGGGAAGAGTGATGCACTGGAAATAATCAAGACTCCAAAGCACAAATATGTGAATCCACAGAACCTTCTGTAAAATACATCCTTTAGATACATGCCTTATTACTCGTCTCATTCACATGCATCATATCATGACCTACTAAACATATCTTTCATGTTTAAGATCTGGAAATTATGAATCTTACAATATGATAGTCCTGAAATTCTACTGCAGCTGAAAATGATAGAATTTCCTTTGCCATGTAGAGACATATTTCTTCTAGACCCAAATTAGATATGGTGGGAACCATAACATCCATCTAACAAGTTATGAATTGAAAATTTTCTACTCACCTTTTGGAGATATTCAAAATTAGTGGTGTTCAAATTCCCTATCACACACACATGTTCACACAGCAAATATCACCATTTTAACCTATTAAGCTTTGATCTACTGTCCATCAAAAATCCTATCTTTTAGAGCTCTATGTGTTATAGCATTTGCAGTGTGAAAAGGAAGGACTCTGAGGAGTCACGCCTGACACTTTTTAGACAAGAATTATCTGTTTTGGCTTGCAATTTTACTGCCCACTACAGGAGATGTGGTTGAATTAATGCTTCTGTCTCCACAGAACTAAATAGACTTATGAATTTACATTTATGTTTCCTTGGCAAAGTCTGTCTAGTCCACCTGTGGAAATTCTGTATTTATCATGAGATCAAGTTTAAGATTACATTTGCCATAGCCCAGAAGTTGAGCACTATCAGTGATTCACAGATAATGGTCACATCTTTTATTTGGGATTGTAGTAATTGATAACCCATGTAAATCTGTAAGTAGTGTATAATATTTGCTTTCATCTTTATAAGAGAAGCACATTGAATCTTATACCAAAAATAAAATCAAATTTATTAAAAAGAGTAAATGTGTAACATCTTAGTCAAATTTTAATTGCTGGGGAAAATACCTGATATACACAAATTAAGGGACAAAAGATTTATCTTAGCTCACAGTTTCAGAGGTGTTAGCCCCATGTTCGGCTGGTTCCAAGGAAGAAACATCCCGGAGAAACACCTTGGGAGAGAAAAACTTCTCATGTCATGGAAGCCCAAAAGATAGGAAAAGAGCCAAAGAAAAAGAGAGGAGGCTGGGGACAGGATATACCCTTCAAAGGCATATTCCCAGGGACTGCTTCCAACTGGGTTGCACCTCATAAATTCTTCAGTTAGGAACTCATCAGTGGGTTAATGTATTCATGAGGTTAGTGCTCTCATGAGCTAATCACCTCCCATAAAGTTCCAACTCTGAATGAGACTTTGGGAGACATTTGAGATCTAAACTATAATGACACTTTTAGAATATTTTGTTCTGCTACCTGGTACATACTTACACTGACAACTTAGAAATATGTTTCCAAGTCAAAACTAAAGCAAGTGTTGAAATTTCATTTTATTTTATTCTATCCATGTTTGTGTCTTCACGTACTCATCCTACACTACTGAAAAATTCATAAATGCTATCATGTCTGTTCTCATTTACTCCGTAAGCTATCATCTCCAGAGTGTCAAGGAATAGTTTAAAAAACAAATAAGATTAACCTATTTTAAACTTTAAATAGTCTTGTCTTGTATTTAGAAAAATCTGTATACTTGCACTTTTAGAACCCCAGGATTTAGTTTCTTGGTCTTTGTCTAACATCATTTAACCTCATTTACTGGGTCTTCCAAGAAATCCCAGCTCTTTCTTTTACCACAACTTTGAAGATTTCACAACTCTAACTTCTGGATAACTGATAACAATGCAATGATATTTTTCCAATGATATGATCACAGATTTTGTAAGATAGAGGGACAATTAATTGTTTTGCCAAGAAATAAAGTAATTATGCATCTGTTTATTAATTTATTATTCTTGATTGAGCTTTCCTCAGAAGCAGTTATAATTCTCATTAATGAGTGAAATGAAAATTTTGTATGGGATTGCCTTATATTTCTGTGCATGTCATAGTTGTACATTTTTTAAAATTATCTGTTAACACATGTATGGATTAGGGGAATTTATTTGCCTTAGTTGGATATAGAGTAGGAAATTAAAGTGTCACTGACTATGGATTGAGGATATAGCTCAATGGCAGTAATAAGAACTGAATCAGGAGAAACATGATTTTTATTTTGCTCTGGGTAGATTTTAGGTGTGGAAACCAAAAGTCAGAAAGGTAGGGATTAGTTTAGTTGCATTAAACCACAAGCAGATAATTTCAATGCTAATTATGTTGAAATTTAAATGGCTAAACAACTTTCCTCGAAGGCTAAAAATACTGTAATGTATTAAGATAAAATTTAATACCTTATTGGACAAAGTGACACAAACTAAGTTACACTATTTGAAAACCGAGGAAATCTGCCTCTCTAAATATTTTAAGATCACAAAAGGGAAGTATATTGGACAGAGAATAGTGTTTAATAATCCACTTTTCTAAAAATGATGTTAAATAAAATTTTTTGTTCCTAAAAATTATCTAAATAATTCATCCCATATGATACAACAAATAGTTAAATGTAGAAAAATATATTTGGTTAAGAATCACATTAAGTCAATTCCCAGCACAGAAAAAAAAAGAATAATGTTAAGCGAATAGTACTAAGATTCTGTTGGTTGGCTAAACTGATAATAGCTGAAAACCAGCAAATGAGAGAGTCTGAGACTCAGATACTCAGTGCCGTCTGCTGAAAGCTTTTCATGGATTATCATCATCCTTATGGATCATATGTTTGTACAATAGCTTATGCTACATTCTAGAACTACAAACATAAACAAAATATAATATTTGCTCTCGTGAAGCCAATAATACTGTCAGAAATTGAGCATTTACAATATAAATGATAGCAGCTTTATTTTATCTACCTTTCTATGAAGGTGACTTTCTCCTGTGTACTGCTGAAAGACTTCTGTAATCAATATTGTTTGAAGTCACTTCTTATTTTTTTTGTATTGTCATTTTTAAATTTAAAATCTAAGTGACTTCTATGGGTTTCTGCTAAAGAAAACTGAGATAGCATATTATTTGTAAAAAAAATTCTGGGCTAGTACTGTTGCCAAGAAAACAGATTCAAGACCTTAGAGAATTTGGTAATCTTACTGGGATATTGTCCTGTTGGAATAAAATCACAGAGCTGTGAGATTCAAAGCCATCAGCATGCAAACATCTATCTATATTAGTGTCTTCATCCATATAACTTTATAATTCCAGGAAATTCTTGCTTGGAGACATAAATTTAAAATGAGTTTGTTCTTTACTTCAAGATCTCTCTGACAAACAGATTCTTCAAAAGAAGTCATCAAATAATAGCTTATTACCAATAATCTGAATTTTTGCCTTTGACGTCCTAATTTTGCTCTGTGCAATAATCTAAACTATCATGTCTAAGATTTTTACATACTCCCATTCAAAGCTTGCATTGCCCACATGATAGCCCAACATTAAATAAAACTGTTCTATCTCAATGAATACTCCAACTTTCCTTTCTCCCCTATGAAACAATATAAGTCACTGAGGTAGTAATGCATTGATGTAGAACAGAAAGAATAAAATTCACTTGATTCTTATCAATTTATTGTCTTGGTGCTATTTGGAAAAGCCAACAACATCCAATAATATCATTATTTGTTTAAATATTTTTATCCCTACTTTGAAAATGTTTAGTGCTATGGTATTGAACTGTTTAAAATATATAGAAATGTAATTAATCCACTTACTTTAATATGAATGGAATTATAGATAATCAAATATGCTGAGGAATAAATATTCAAAAATAATGTTTCATAAGATTTTTTGCCCTTTTTTCCTTTTAAGATATAAGGTACAGGGCCGGAGATTTAGCTCAGTGGTTTCCGGCGCCTGCCTCGCAAGCACAAGTTCCCAAGTTCAATCCCCGGTACCAAAAAAAAAAAAAAAGAAAAGATATAAGGTACAATTATGGAAATAATATTCGAACAAATATAAGCATGCTACATTTATTAACACATGCTATAAAAGTGTCATCTTCACTCCTAAAGTTTTCATAGCAAAATCAAAACTAAAGCAATTCTAAATTAATTTTCTGTAAGATGAATTACTCCTCTGAGTTCTTGCAAAATCACTTTATCTTGCAGTATTAAGCAAAACCTTTACATAGTTTAACAAAAAGTATAAATGTGATTGAAATTTTATAGTTTAATTATAAAACAATATAGAAAAATATAAAGATAACCCTAAATATAAATTTTAGCCTTCGTTCATTTCTTCAGACACTAGATGATCCTGTAAGCAGTCATCTCTCCTGTCTCGATCGCCTTCTTCTGCCCTTTCTTATTATTTCTTTCTGTGTATGTAATCTATGCCAAAATCTTGCTGACACAAATGTTTATTGTGCATCAACAATATTTCTAGAGTTTCATTATCAAAAAGATCAACTTGTTGACTTGGAGGAAATTGACATATTAGTAATAGAAACCCATTATTAAGCTAACCTGGTATCCTATGCTGAGTTTGATGTCTTTTCATATTGAATCCTTAATATTAAAGTCACTGGGATTATTTTCACAAAGTTTCTACATTTAGAAAATGCTGATGTGCACTATCTCTAATGCCATAACAGTTCTTTTAAAAAGCAGTGTTGCCCGAAATATACACTGGGCTACATAAGATTCAAAGACAGCTGTCTTTGTGTAGCAGGGCATCAATCAAAGAACAGTAAAATTCCCTCTCAAAATATAACTGTAAAATGCCTGTGCTATCAGTGCAAGTTAACAACAAGAGTGAAGAACTCTCAGCCCTATTGTGGATGTTACTTGTTTCCCTTTAGTTTTGATTTCAAAAATTCAATTTTTATTTTCAAATTTCCCGGCTTTAATTTTTGCCACCTGATTTCCTATGACAAAGTAGGAATTTAATTCACTGTTTGTGTCTCATCCAATCCTTGGTATCATTGTCAGAGTTGCAGGTATGTGTGGAAATGACATACACAAAAAAATAGAAGGTGTACAGGTGAATATGTTTCTTCCCTTTAGACTCTGAAACAGTGTAGGCCAGTAGACAAAAAGATGGCCAGAATTTACCTGGTTGTCTATTTTTCCTCCTTACCAAGAGAAAAAACATACTAGTGGAAGGTAGGCACAATGAGCACACAAATAGTATAACAAAGAGGACAGAAGTATTGAAAGGGGAAACCAGTGAACACTGATAAATAAAGTGTTTCTGAACTCCAGGATCCTAGTTTGGTTTATTTAATGTTTTAACTTATTTTAGTTAAAATATCATAGCATAAAATTATACTTTTGTGTATTTAACTTAAAAAGGCATGCCTTAAAAAAGCAAGACAGTGGTTTATACAAGGCTGAAGGAATGCAAAGTATTTTATAGTGAAAGAAAGCAGATCTGTGGTTTTGGGGGGTAAAATGACAGAGACATTACTAAAGTGTTCAAGGAAACTGAAGGTGTCAGAAATATTCACTCTATTAATTGTACTATTGGTTTCAAAGATATACATATATTGATATTATATATAATCTATTGATTTCAAATATACATTAATTTATAAGTCAAAAATATATTGTTTATGCTAAATATTATCTCTTCATTTTGGCCCACCAAATTATTAAAATAATGGAAAAATATAAGTTTTCATGTTATGGGCAAATGTTTTTATTCTTATTTTTAATTTCTTTGTTTTCATTTACATAAAAAGGAAGGAATGCTCACCTTCTCTGAGGTTTTACAGAATACTAATTTGAGGAACTACTTTAATCTGAAAACTGCTAAAGCATTTATAGAAGAATTGACAGTGGAAATTCATCTTCCAGGGTCATTAAAAATTTTTCCCAGCTGGGCATGGTGGCACACAACTGCAATCCCAGCACTCGAGAGGCTGAGGCAGGAGGATTGCTGAGAGTTTGAGGCCAGCCTGGATTACATAAGGAGTTCAAAGTCAGCCTGAACTACATAACGAGACCTTGTCTCAACAACAACAAAAGGATTGGTTAAAATTTTTTCCCTATACGGTTCTTGCAGTACTTTTTAGAAACAACTAAGATTCCTTATCTTGAAATAAACTATGCATGAAGTTTAGAAAAATGTAAGATCTTTATGTTGAGCCAAAAAGTTCATTCAACAGCACAAACTATAGTCAGAAGAATTCTACTATTGACTCTAAAGAAAAGAAAATTATAGTCTTTTCTTTGGCGTATTAAGAAGCATTTAACATTTCAAAATACATTTATATTTTTCTAAATATCAACAATCTGAAATAGATTCTGTCAGAAAGACATCCAGTGAAGTTTTTTTTTTTTTTTGGTGGAATCTTATAGGAGAAATAATCTTGGAGATTTCACTGCTTTCCTCATTTACTAGATGAAGACTCAAAGTACAGGGGTATGATAACATTTTACACAATTGGACAGAAAAAATGGTAGACACAAATGTGAAACCTCAGCTCCACAATGCCAACTCATTTTTCCTTGTATCCATGTGTGTCTTGTTTTTCCCTCTCCATTTTAAATAATTTAAACAAACTGGATTAAACTGATAGAGTATCAAAAATGAGTAAATTGCCTATCATGTCCAAGGTCAACTGAAAAACTCTTCAAGGAAGTATAGGTTATGAGGTCACTAACTAAATAAAGATTTGCAATCTACTGATAAGAAAATATGTCTGGTGAAAAATAACTGAAATTGCTTAGAATATAATTACAATGTTCAAAATTGAAAAGGTGTGTCAGAGATTCTATTTTTTTTTTAAATTAGAAAAAAAGCATAGAACTAAAATGGAATATAGTTAATTTTTTTCTTAAACAGGATTAATAGATTTATAGATCAAGAAAAATGCTCAGTACTGTATTCTGTAAAATACCTGAACACTGTAGAAAATTATGCTGTGGCCAAAAATAATATCCTAAAAGAAGCTAGAGAAAAGCCTGGAAGTTAAAACCAATCAAAGTGTTTATCTAAAACCATGAAGGTAGAGTTCAGAGCTTTTCAGATGGAGAGGCAAATAAGGTATGTATTGTGTATGTTGCATAATATACTCAGTGGAATCTAAAGCAAGATATATAAATAAATACACCAGCATCTTTGTTATGAAATATAAAATTATTTGCAATAACTACAAAAATTAAATTACAACTATAAATAATTCCACATCTACCCAGGTCAAGAGAGGTTTGGAAAAGCTAAAGTGTGTTAAGAAAAAAAATGTTTTATTTTCAGAGTTTAGAGATTTTACAGACCTTGAAAGGACTTTGATCCCACATGAAAGTTGCAATTTAACTGTTAGAGGGTTTCTAATGCTGTGATTGAGGGCTTGGTTTCTATTATTATTTTGTTAAAATTTTTATCAATGATGTGAATGAACAGATATGAAATATTTTCTTGAAGTAGCAGATTTAAATAACCAACATGTTCGATTATATTCAAGAAAAGTAATTTCTAGACAGATTAGCCAAATGATCCAGTAACGTTTTTATATTATTTTAAATGAGTTATGGACATATATAATTCTCTGAAGAGTAGGAAAATCTAGCTGTGTCATAGAAAGAACATGTAATAGATGAAAAATATTATGTGTACAAAAGGGATTATTAATGTGAGCCCTGCATGTTAGCATTTGAATAAACAGTGAGAAGATAGAACTCAGATAATTCTTAGAAGATATAAGCTCAAGGTTGGGACTGATTCAGTCATCTTAGGATGTAGTGAGTTTCCAGACACTTGAAACATTTAAGAATGGCCAGATGCTCACTTGGTATAACATTATAATGGGAATTATACTGCATGAATTAAAGACCAGTGGTGTGAACAGGCATAAGGTCACTTCAATTCTAATCTTTGGTTTTATATATTAAAAGACCTTCATTCTTCAAAAGAAAATTGCAAAGAAATTTATTACCTTTTTATAATCATGGAAAAATATTCTCATGAGAATGAAATGTAAAGATTTACATAAAAATATACTTTTAATATGATAATATTTGAAAGATGACAGTTTGTGAAGACGTTCTTTAAAACGTTAAATGAGTATTTAAATCTAATTTTCTATTATGTTTTGGAATAATAATTGTGTGTGATTTAAAATAAGACAGTCAGAACATAAGGCCACAGCAAAGTAGAGGCCCTGCTAATTTTTCTAAAGCCTTTGCTAATTTCAACCTGACAGGAAAGATAGTTTAATTACTTAGCTGCTAATATCTGTTTAAGTGAGCAGCCAGGGAACCGTCTGCTTGAAAAAGAACACACATACACGGGCAAGACATTCACTTTGCCCCTTTCAATCATTTCAAAGGGAAAGAGAATATGAAGAGTCTACTTAAGGAAAGAGAGATTATTAAAAGAAGGACATATATTTTTATATTACATACATTTCCTATATTTTCATTTTCATATATATATATAAATATATAAATATATAAATATATATATATTTAAATATATAAATATATATATATATTTACTTTGTGTTGTTGTGGTATTGATGCCCAAACAGTAAACATGAACATTAATGAACTATTTTGAAAATTTATAGAATCCTTCTGTACATTGATTCTTTGTTTGTTTGTTTGTTTTTCTTTCTTGGTACCGGGAATGAACTCAAAACCTCACCCTTGCCAGGCACCGCTGAGCTACATCCCCAGCCCCTTGTAGTTTGACTCATAACAAATGCTCAAAAATATTTAATAGTTCATTAATAAGAATTGGAGTATGAAATAGTATTTCCTCTATAATCAGAGTTATTAATTTTTATGACCAAAGTACAATATTTTATTAATATTTTCCTGTTTATTGATATATATCATATACATTATATGTAATTATATATCTCTTCAATCATAGAGGTGAATTCAATGAGTAAAGATTAAAAATCAGCTGATTCGAGACTCTTCTCTGGCCAAATGAATTTTCACTAGGTAACTTTTATATCCTAAATTGATTATGGAATTATGATTCCTATTGAAAATAATGGAAATTTCAAAATTTGCAAAACTTGCTATGTCTATAACAGAATAATGTACTTACAGATATTGGATAAATAGTCTGAGACAAACCAGTTTTAAGTTTGGAAATAAAAATTTAAGGTGTTTAATCTACTATTTTATTAAAATAAAATATAATATCTAATTTTATAGCTAATTTTTTACAACTTGAAAATCTTAAGTATTCCAATTAAGATGTACTGTTGCTTTATTTTTATATGAAGGCCACATAAATTCCATAGAGATAATCTTAAGACTTCTTTTTATTTAGAGTGGTAAAAAGTAAATCTTATTTTTACATGAGAGTCAGTCAAATACATATATACACACACAGACAAGCACACCAAGTAAAAGCTTTAAGAAATTTTACCAGTCTTTCTTTTATGGTTCTAAGCTTTGAACTTTGGGAATAATGCCTACTGCAAAAGTTCATATTCACAATTTGAAAGCCTCAAGAACAGTGACAGCCAAAAAGGACAAACAACACTGACTAATTTTGGCAATTACTCTTGGAATAAAACTATAGATATAATAATAATGAAGAATTAGAGAGTTTGATCAGATGAAACTAGATTCAGAAAAATAATCAAATAAAGTATTCAATGCCAAAGACTTATAATTGTTGATTCCCCTTCTGTAAATAATTGTATGAATTAGCAGTTCTGTTCATTTTTTCATTTTAATAGCAATAAACACGAATACTCTACTAAGCTAACTTTTTACTAAAATTCTAATCACAAGACACATTTTACATGTAATCCTTGATTATATACAATCATCACTAAGAATTAATTTTTCATAAATTAGGTTCTAATCTCTAAACTTTTGAATTAATATTTTTATTGTTGACTGAAATGTAAAATGAAGGATATTTAAAGTATGAATTTATAGTAAATTCTAATTGTTAATGAAGATTAAGTTGAAAAATTTAATACAGTTATAAGATTAAACTAGATAAAGTATTAGAACTGTTGAATAAATGCATTCAAATAATTGTGGTTGTTTATGCATAAAATCACTAGCTAGAATAATCCCCTTAATTCATCACTGCACTGGAAAGTGTGCTATGACTAAAGGAATGATTTATAGTAACTCAAACAACTTCCGTCTGACTGTAGTCTCTTCTGTATAACATATAAGAAACAAAAGATTTGGAGTTGTGGGAAAGAGCAATAATTACAAAGTTCGAGTACAAATATATGTGAATTTAGAGGAGCAAGAGATTCCTAGACATTGAATTGTTTGGCTTTTTTATTTGGATTTCTACTGAGATCGGCTGTCACCATGTCATCCAGGCTGCCCTTGCCCTCATGTGTAATCCTTGCTGGCCTTGAACTCAGGATCTTCTCACCTCAGCTTCATAATTTTGGAATTGCAGGCATGACCACCACACCCAGCTAGATATTATGTTTAAATAAGTATTTACAGTGACTTTTTCAAAAGACAGACAAATGGCAAAATAAAGAACCACAGTTTACTTTTTGAAAAATGCTTATCTTTCAAATGATATGCTGTCATTTTGCTTTTGGGGGGAAAAGAGGATAGAGATCTAGTGCATCTTTAATTATACAAATAAAGATGCCAATGTCTGAGAAAGTAAGTTACAAACCTGAGTTAATAGTTAACGGCAAAGGAGAAAGCAACCCATGCCTCCTGCATGCACTCAAAAGGAGATATTTCAGGGGATAAGCATTATTTTTTAAGTCAAGCAAATTCAAATGTAAAAGCTGACACTTTGATAGGTATATAATGGGCTTGCTACAGGAATATAAAGATGGCCAAAAAGAAATGAAATAAAGTAAATAAAATGAAAAAGTCCCACCTAAAGGCCTTTGTAGTTCAAGGGAATCAGCAGGTTATTTTGGTGCAATGTCATAAATAACATATGCAGGGATATGAGAGAAGAACAAAAAGACAACAGGTATATCTCATTTTTGTTAACTTGTAAAATGGGAATTATTCAGATTTTTTTTTAAAGGATTCAATGATATGTGAAAAACCAATTTCTATTATACATCACATATATATA
>NW_004624814.1:3034947-3123012 GCF_000247695.1 Heterocephalus glaber | reverse complement strand
TATTTTAAGAAAAAACATATTACATGCTTTTGTATAGTATTCTACATATTAAAACAATGTCACTAAATTCCATATTCTGATTATTGGTCTTCTACCACTCTTACACTGCTATTTTCCATTTCATTCATAAGAATAGAAATGATAGGTTAAAATTTTAGGTGTCCTTTTGCCTTTCAATTGACGTCATACCATCTACTATAAAATATTATTCATTATGATGTGTTGGGTGGTGTTTAAGAGAAGTAGTCATCATTTTAATTTTTATGTTAGATGTAATTTTATTTCTGGTAATAGTGCAATAAGTAACATTAAAATTTTGAGTCTGTTTATAGTATTCAGTAGAGCTTAAAATATCTACATTTATTATATTAGTTATACATTTATATTTTTGAAGTTACCTTTTCTCAAGTTTTCTAATTCTATCCTTTTCATTTTCTTAGACCTTGTGTTTGTTTTATATGTGAATAGAAATTTTAAGATATGCACAATGTTCTTTTTTATGTAGAAGCTGCTTTTTTAAGGATTGTAATTAACATCCTAAACTAATTTTTTCTGTTTCTATTTTAAAAATCAAAACAAAGTTGAATTTTGAGTAAACTTTTCAGATTTTATTCAACCTTTGCCTGTTTCTTATTTTAGATATATATTCATATCGTCTGAGCTCATGGGCTCAAGGCAGTTTAACCTAATCACTATGTCCCATGTCAAATATGATTTTCCCAGAAATATATTTTAACTATCTCTATGTAATCTCATCAGTACTATGTTCACAATTTTATACTATGTGCAATAATTTCATTTATATTATTGTGTTTTTTGCATTATTGCATCATCCTAACTCATTTCTTTTCAACGACTTTCACCATTTCAACTCTGGGTTCTAGAGCTTTCAGAATCTCTTAAAATCTACTAAGATGGCCAACTATGTATGTGTACCTAATGTTTGTGCACATGTGTTCTGGGGGGGCATTATAATGTTGTAGGCTCTTCCACTGAGTTTTAAGAGAATCACTTATCTATTTTTTTTTTATTTCAAAATCTCTTTCTTCCTTCAGTAAGCACAGTCTCCTTAACAGGTTACAGTCATACTGCCACACACTAGTCGTTCAATCATACTACTAATTTATTTTATTTTATGTGGAATAAAGAAGAGTTTGTTAATACCTAGAATTTGTTCAAGAAAAGAGTTTCATGAGTCATTTTTTCCCACTTACTGTTTTGTTCGCCTGAGAATGCACTGATGCGCAGCATTTGGGGTTTAATTGTCAGGGAGTGACTGAGGCAGGATTAACTCTGGCGCTAGTGTCGCTGAGCATCAGAATAAGAATGTCCATGAGAAACTGTACTCACTACATTCAGGGCTTTTCCACTTGTTCTTCTAAATCAACTCCTGAGAATTGTTACTGACACATAATCATCGATATCAATACTGGCATACGGGATTAACAAATAAAACTACACGGCAGACAAATAAATTAGAACAATTTATTTTCGGGTATAATCATGTTCCAAATACTGCAAAGATATACTTCTCAGAATGAATAATAAAGCTACACATATTATTCTTGTGTCACATCACCTCCCAATCTGGTGTGAGATGGAGATATTTGTGTCCACATCATAAAGTCAGGGTCTGGAGTGGAGAGAGGGCTGTATACTCTCTATCGAGCACATACACTGCATTTTTGAGTAGGTAGCTGAGAGTAATGGTGCAGCTCCCTGTTGTATTTAATGTAAGGGTCACTTTGTCCAGACTCAGGTTTTCTCAGGCTTGAGCACTAGAATATGTTTTGCTAATCACTGAGCCTTATAAACTGTTGAAATGACTCCCTTGTTCTGGCAAGAAACTTTGTATTGACATTGGTGCTTGGTTTTAAAAGTTTTCATTTCTCTTCTATGTATATATAGTATTTATATCGGAGATTATAAGTTCATATATCAGAAATTACTATTTAGAAGGCATTTTAAACCAAATACTCATAGTTTTCATTTTTAAAATGCATAAAATCATGTTTTGTGAGGTGGGTACTGGGAATTGAATCTTGAGTCAGCATACTAGCCAAGCACTACATCACTGAGCTACATCCATAGCTGTGCAAATATGTACATTCTTAAAGAAAGTCTTTAATAAATATAATATTTATAATTCTATATTCTTTATGATATTATTAATGAATATTTATAATCAATATTCCTGATGCAGGATACTTGTATCAATCATATATGATGCATAAAAATCCATTTCAAAACTTGGAGGCTTAAAACAATTGCAATTTCATTTAGATTACCAAGAACAAGGAATGTATATTAGATAAGAGGATATATTTACTGAGCCAAGGATACCGATATCTGTGAACATAGAAATAAAGATATTAGATACTTTTTAAAAATAATCAGGACATCTCATTCTAAATATGTGGTCAATTATTTATAGGGATGCCTCATTTTTTGTGTTTTTTAATTGTGATAAAATGGTTACTGAACTTAAAAACCTAAAGTCACAGATGAGTGTTTTATATTTTACCACTTGCCTGAGCTTTTGTAGAAACATCATTTAGTCTCTGGATGTTAGCTTTTCAAAATTAGTGAATTAATACAATCAATGGAAAGGTACATTATAAATGTATAAAAATATAATAGTTCTTTGAAAGCAACACGAAACAAACAAATTTCATTTTTGTGCATGGATTTATTCATAAATATAAAAAATAATGGGGCCTAAACTAACATGTCTATAGAATTTCAATTTTTAAACATCTTAGAAATACTTTTTAAATTTAGAGATTGTTATAGTTTGCATCTAAATGTTCCCCCAAAGCATCATGTGGTCATAAATGGGGTTTTTCAGAGGATCTAAACTGTGTGATACTGGAATTAATCTGTGATGTTGGGATCAAGGGTATGTGATTACTAAATTAGTCAAATGATTGGTTTGGCACAGTTTTTGGTAGGATTAAGGGTTCCCCTCACTGGCTGTGAGTGCTATCCACCCTAAGCACAGGTAGCCTGGATAAAATGTAAGGGAGAGAAAGAGGGCTAGTGTCATTCCTTGTTGCTTACTGCTTGCTGCTTGCTACCTTCTGCCTTTACTGCTTTACCATGAACTGTTTCTCCTCTGTGATGCCCCTCTGCCATGCCAACCTGCCTTGGAGCCAGCTGATTAAAGACTGAAACCCCTACAAACTGTGAGCCAAATAAACCTTTCTTCCTTTAACTGTGAGTGTGGCGTATTTAGCCTCAGGAACAAGTAAGAGATAATTCAAGAGGAAGAATAAATTCACTTAACTTGAGGATTAGCCTTTCAATTCAAAGCTTACAGTATTTTTTTAGTTTTATATTTTTGATATTTTGAGATATAAAGTCTGTATGTAAAGAAAAACACACTTTGAGTCCCAAAAATACCCCATTTAAGAAAAGTCATTTTTCTCTCCTAATATCTCATAATATTTGCTTCTCAACAAATAATCATAATCTTCATTTTGGTCATAGTAATTTCCTCACTTTTAAGTTTTAATAAGCAACTTTAGTATGTTTATCTAAACAATATAATATAGTTCTGCCTCTTTTGCAAACCTCAAGTAAATAAAATCATACCATATATAATTGTATACATATGAATGTTATTTACTTCACCTGAAATTCTGTTTTAGATATTCAATCACACTGGTTGTTACTGGTAGCTATATTCATGTGATTGTATTGGTTTATTTTTTATTAGTGCATGCTTGTGATACAGAATAATTACATTAATCTTGGGGAATTGGTACCTGTCCATACTGCATCTTAATCAGTTTTATGTTCCCTTCCTTCACTAGTCCTCTTGTCTCCCCTTATCTGCAGATCCCCTTTCCATATTCAAATGTCTACCTCCATTATTCCCAATGTTACTATATCTGATTTGATTTTTTTTTTTTTTTTGTACCAGGGATCAAATTAGGGACTGTATGCTTGTGAGGCAGGCAGTGGACCCATGGAGCTAAATCCCCCGGGCCCTGATTTGATTTTTTTTTAAAGATAGGGTCTTGACAAGCTGGCCTTAAACTCACTGCAATCCTTCTGCCTCAGCCTCTTGAGTGCTGGAATTATGGGAGTGTGCCACCAAACCCAGCTTGATTTGATTAATTTTTAATGATTAACTTTTCTGTGCTTTACAAAATCCTTAGGCTTCTACATATTATAAAGGTGTTTTCTTCTAGAAACAAAAAGTTGTTGGCTTTTATAGTCTATAAAAATAGATATGTACATAGTACATAGAAGAGATCCAATTTCTGCTTTTTTCATACGATTATGCATATTGAATAACTGTTTATTCAAAATTTCACACTTTCCCACACATAAACTGCTTTGTTACAATTCTGTTGTATATGAAGTGGCCATATATTTCTCCATTTTTTTCAGGCTTCTAGCTTCACTTGTCCTTTTCAGGCCATTTTTTAAATACATTTTCCCAGAGAGCTTAACTACAAAAATCAATGAAGCACAACACTATGTTAATAGTCTCCTATTCTCACTAAAACTCAGAGCAATGCTTGAAAAATTACTCTTTAAGCAAGCTAAGATTTTAGTAGTATTATGACAGATCTATAAATATTTAGAAAGTTTGTAAGAAATTTATCATATCCTATGATTTATTTGTACATGTGACTGATGAAAGAAGGGTAAAATTTAAGAAAGAATAAAATGGACTTTTATTTTTTGTTAAAATATCTGAATCTTTACCTATGTGAAATGTTTCTTTTATGGGAATAAACTTGGCAGGATATGACTTAATGCATGCTAGGCAAGTGCTCTACCACTGAGCTACCGCACAAGCCTATTAGTCTATGACTTTAGAATTCATATCAGTAAATGATTCATTGATCTAGAAAACCAGTAATTTATAAAAGGATGAGGATTTTTTACAACTTGCAGAAAAAAATGTACTTGTGTACATGTACTTGTGGGCTTGCTGCCTGAAAATATTTCTACAATGCAACTGCAACCACAATTTTCCAACTTATTTGTATTCAAGAATCAAGTGTATACCTATCTTATGCTTCAGAGTAAATAAAATTTCTCCAAGTATAGCTAAATTTCTGGATGTGGGGACACCTACATTCATCTTATCTTATATCTAGGTATATCCTGTATCTAGGTTCAGTTATCAATCTGTAAGTAAGCTCAAAAACACACTTGACCAAATAACAAGAAAAGTATTAGTGTTCACACTCTAAATCCTCCAATTCAGCAATCTAGCAATGAATTATCTCTTATCATAATACAGTTTCAGAAGCACAACTTGAAAATACTTTATATATATATACATATATACATATATATGTATATATATACACACACACACACACACACACACATATATATATATATATATATAAATATTTAAATGTAAGCCTTTGACTAAAATACATCTTTCTTGAAGAGGTAAAAACCACATAATTTTTCCCTGCCTATGATCCTAGTGATCTTTGTTGCAATCTTGCTTTTCTATATTTGTGATAAGGAGAAAAAATATTTTTGTAAAAGGAGATGAAATGAAGAAAAACAACTGAAAGCAATTTGATGTTTTCATTCATTGCTAATGGCTTTCAGAAGCTATGTCAATGTAATATGCCAAACAAAGGAGTCTGTGATAGCAATAATAAGCACTAATAAAATTTGGATGATCATTTAGGAAATTATATGGTCTTTTGAAGTATTAAATCAAGTATTTAAATATGGAAAAATATTAGTTTTTCATTATGTTTTAAGTGTTCACTAATCCCATATTTGTGTTTTATGGCAACCATTTTTAAAACATAAAGTCCAATAATTATTTTTCAGATGAATAAAATATGGTTTGAACAAAATATAAAAGGTAATCTAATCTCTGAATTTGAAATTCCTAAACCTCTCAAAAATAAGATTAATTTCCAGAGGAAAAATTTTCATCAACTATGCTGTATAAATAGGTAGATAATATTCTCTGAAATATAAGAAAACAATTAGATGGACAAATGAAATACTTCACATTTCCAAGACCAAAGAAATTCTAATGAACAGATTGTATCATTCATTTTATAGCAATTATCAATGAGCATGGCATCATTCAAAAGCTTTAATTGGCTTCCTAAGGAGTTATAACCCAGATCAGGGTTAGGAAGGAGCACCTTAATACATTATCACAAATATATGTAACATTCATACAAGTTTATTCAAGCCACCAAGGTAAAGACGGAGGTAAGGTGAGGAGCATAGTGTTAATAAACATCTTCCAAATAGAAGCCCTTTATGACTAATCAGGTTTTATTAGCTAGTAAGCAATATGCAAAACGCTTTTGTTTTTTTCATTCACTAGCTTTTAGTACTGTGATCAAAATAATGTCTCTTTTATCCAGCCCAGAAACTCTAGAAACATGTCAAGCCTTGTTTTCAGCTCCCAGCTGACTGATAAGCCAAACCACAACAATCACACATGAGACAATACCTCAGCCCCCAGATGGAGACATCACTACATCATGGAAACATGCCTTGACATCAGTTTGTTGACAGCTAAAAATTCTCTTGCACAATGCTGAAGGATGAGACATTCATACAACCCTAAATATCCAGTAGTTTCACACAATCTGTAATGAAAAACTGACTAAACCAACAAGCACATATAAAAGTAAATGAATAAGGAATCATAATACCTTGATTGTTTCTGCTGAAACTAAAGAATGTGCAGTATTTTTCATTTCATTAAAAAATTAGATTAAGTTTTTTTTAGACATGTAACACTAATTTGGTTTCATGGCTAAGAAATTTATTATTAGCAAAACAGGTGGTGTGATGCTTCATGAACTTGTTCAATACACTCAGTCTCTTCTATAATTGTGGATTGCTGATAAGATTTATTAATTTCTCTCAGTGCTGTATAAAAGACGACTACAGATGTGAAGCACAGTGCCCTCTGGTGCACATATAACATAAAAAAAATTTGTGTACCACTATCTACATAAGTAACAAATACCAAGAAATGAAAAATAAGATTTGCTTCTAGCTAAATGTTAAGGCAGTCACTGGGAGTTGTAAACTTTTACCACTAAGAAACACGCAACGTGATACTTGTACATAAAATAGCTTATAAGCCACAGATCAATACAATCTAATTCCTTCAGGTTACCACTTGTAAAATCCTCTATTTAATGGATTCACGTGGCTTTCAGAGAGCAGGTACCCTTTGTTAGATTTAATGTATGACTCCTTTTGTATAACTTATTTAGATTTCAAATATATAGGAGTAACAAAAGTTAAAAGTTGTAGATTGTAGTTCCCTTTTTTTGCTTTGTTCTTGCTATCATGTCCTATTTGTCTACTATTTCTTTTCATTCATTCCATTACTGCTTCCTCTAGGTTCTAACTGTACAATTACCTTTCAGGTAAAAGAAAAGGATGAGGTGACTCGACTTTTCAATACTAGTAGAAGATGTTATTTCCATTTAGGCTGAAAGTGGGTAATGTAGCATTGTTAAAGGAAAAGCAATTAAAGAAACATCATTTAAAATTTCAACTATTTTAAATGAGAAACACAGCCTCAAAGTACATTAGAATTTATTTTAAGGCAATGTAGCATTCTAAAATTTGAGACTGATACACAAATGGTCACTATTATCTATTTTTCCCTCATAATATGTCACATCTATAAGAAATATTTTTAAATAGCAAAAAAAAAAATTATTGTGGTTCATTGCCAGTAATAACCCTCCTGAAACTTTCCCTTACAAAAACTAATTCTTCATAACCTCGAAGAATGAGATCTCTGTAATTGCTTTCCCTTTGCTTCATACCTGTATATCTTGTATCTTGTGCTAAATCCCTGCCGGCTTCTGTCCACAAAATCTGTGTATTCCTGTGAGCGATGGAAGGGTCCCTTATCAGAGAGGAGCCAGTCGAAGGGGCTTGTGGCATGCTGATCGGAGACAGCAGCAACCGCTAAAACCCAGCAATGAAGACTCAGTGCTATCCACTCCCATAGAGCCATCGGAGAGAACAGTTCAGCACCAGCTCTGCTCCGCCATACCATGCTTCCACTGGGGATTTACAGCCTTCATTCTCTTAGCTTTCCCTCAACACCTAGACAAAACACACAGGCAATTAGTTAGCCCCTGGAAGGTTCTTCACTATCAGTTAGGGTGCTGGCGTGGCTAACATTTTAAATCTGATACAGTTGTTTTTAATTAGATGGTAGCAAAAGCGAGTAAGAAGCAAAGCAAAATGATTTATAATTTTCCGAGCTATATTTCTGAATATTTTGAGCCCTTTTAAAAGATATTAGGGCTGGGGATTTGGCTCAGTGGCACCATGTCTGCCTCGCAAGCTCAAGGTCCTGAGTTCGATTCCCAGTACCAAAAAATATATATATATAATAATGGAAAACATGTCACTAAGTCACTATAGGCCTTCTCATAACAATATCACCCAGAAGATTATTATGCTTATTGAGCAACAATCAGAAGTTTCAGCTACTTTTCATTTTTCTGCTTAAATGTTTTATAAAAAATGGACACCTTTGAAATAATGTTTGTATTTAATTGATTTTGTTGTTTTAATAATAGCTATATTTATTTAATTTATAATTATTTTATGTAAATGAATTAAAATTATTCATGTAGTTATTTTCATAATCTAACCTTGGAATGAATATATAAGTTGAAGTACACATTAATATGCAAGTACATGTGTGTTTATATATGTGTGTGTCTCTCTGCCCAGATAGAGACAAATAGACACACAGATGTGTGGATTTGGATTGGGGTGTAGATGAAGCAGGGGGAGAATTTGGCCCCGGATATTTTTATTTTTATTGTCTCAGAGACAAGCTGCTTCACTGATTATTTAGACAGATTCATAGTGAAACTATTTCTAAGGCTTTGGACAGATAGGGATATATTGTGTCTTATTTATGAAATAAAGAGTCATATCTACAAAATTCATATATATACAAAGTAAGAAAATGCAGATGTTCATAAACTATGAAACCATGTACATTGTATCGTAAACATCCAAAAACAAAGTAAGATGAGTTGTAATACCAGTGTGGTATGGTATAAACAACTTTATGCAAAGCTGCTATTACAATTTGTATGTGCTACACAAAAGATTGCAGAGGTATTTGAATTCAATTTTACTTTCAATCCTCATCAATCATTTAAAGTCATAATATTTATAAAACATGAACTATATAGTATTATAGGTTCTGCTTAATGAGGCTGTTTTAATTTGTAAGGGTTCAGTCAGCAAAATCTTTTACAATAGAATAAAAATTGGCAATATAAAGTAGCAGCTACCTTATTTTTCTAGTGTTTAGATGAAGATACTGAGAGATTTTATCTTCTTTTCCAGCTACAGACTTATAATTTCTAACTTAATTCTTAACTATTTTGATGTGAGAAATATGCTGCAGTAATTCTGTGACAAAAAATATTTCAAAAGAGTGATATGATATGAGTGCCCTAGATCATGAGATTCATCATTTTATGCACTACAGAATTAAAAGGGTGATATTCACATAATATATGAGTTGACCCAATGTTATGAATTATTCAACTCTGACAATTAATGGATGCGCTCTGGAAAGTTTTATACATAAAGACATCTTTAAAAGATTTATCATAAGAAGACCTAAGGATGTATGAAATAGATTTTGGGATAAGGAGAGATTCTGCACCACTTTCAATGTGTTTAGAAATGGAAAATTGTCAAAGGAGTCAACTTGTGGCACTCAATGGTGCTGAAGCACAAAACATTTTTAACACATAGTTTTTCTTTTATGTTAACTATATTATTTATATTCAAATTATTTAATTTATTTACATTCATAAATCAATACTTATGCCTATGTGCAATAGTATGTTATGACCAATAAACATTGCTCATCTTTTAAAAATATGTACACATTTACTCTGCCAATCAAATATATTAAAACTAGCAAAATTTAATCATTGCTACAAAAAGTTATCTTTTGTTAATTTAAATAAGAATCATTTTCATTTGACAAGTACATGTGAAATAAATTACTAAATATACTACTTTAGTCCACATCAAATCTTAAAATAATTTTTAATTCAGTTGAACTCAGTTGCACCATCTAAGTAAAGCTATCTTATTAGCAAATATCATTGTGAATAAGAATGTTACTGATAATAGTTAAACAGGAATGATTCTATCCTAACTTTTTCTTTGAAAACAAAATCAGATTTTCTTCAGATCTGTCAACAACCAATACAGCAAGTTCATGAAACAATGAGATAGTCCACATTATGGTTTGGAGACTGGGCTGCAGAACTGGACTGTCTGTATGAAAATTTCGTCTCCTCCCAACTGAACGTTTGACTTCCACCAAGTTTATTTTTTTGTTTCTCAAATCCCTCAACTCTGATAGAGGTTCACATCATCAGTCTGTTAGAAAGGCTGAATGTGTTAAAATTTATAAAGCACCTACATTAGAGCCTAGCATGTAGTAAGGATATACAGTGAGTATTTCAAATTATATTTCATATTGGTATGAAATCATATAATTATATACTGTAAAATGAAGACCAACTCTTTGTACTGCAGCATATGCTTTTGGAATAGGCAATTTAGGATATTACTGATATGTAATTAATTGGAACCACATTTTTATTGTCTTCTTTTTCAATTGTGTTAAGGTCGCTTCATGGACTTCATATTTTTTCATTTTAAAATATGTTTTGTAGTATATATTTAGGATATATAGCATGATGCTATATGATCCATGCATGTACAGTAAAAAGTTACTAGGAACAAAGTAGCATGTTCATTATCTAATATATGAGCCATCTTAACCTGTGGGGAGATGAAAAGATTTACTTAAGACATGAGCAGTAGCTACCTAAAATATAATATATAATATATAAGAATATTATCATTAATTTTTTTAATTATTATTTATCTCTTTCTTCTTTTGGGTATATGTTGATATTTTGATTCAGAAATGACTTTTCTAAAAGAAAAGTTCATTACTACATGAGACTATCAATCCTGATCACATTTAAGCTAAATTAAGTTAAATTTTTAAAAGGATGTTTTTTGGGTCTTTTAAAAGATATTTATAATAACAAAACTAAGATATCCCACAAAAGTTCTACTATTCTACTCAAGTAGTCAGAGAACTCTCCTTGAAAAGGTACAAAACAGAGACAGAATTTGTAAGTCAATGATGTAGGCTTCAACATCCTTAGATCACGTGGTCATTTAACTCAGTACTCACTAACAAACAGGCTTAAGTTTCTGGTTTGCCAAAAAAGCAAGTAAGTGTCTGTTAGAATCATCCCTGTGAAAGTACTAGTTTTTATTGTTGGATTTTTTTTATTATATGGATTGAGTTAATAACCCCATTAGTCCTTGTTTGAGAAGTGGTTTTCTAAGGTAGTTGCCAATGACAAGTGAGTAGAGTTCATTTAACTTCAACAAAATATTAAATATCTGGAGGTCACACCTGAGGTAAACAGCTAAACACAGATGTCCTGTAAGAATAAAAAATCATAAGGCCTAATAAATGAAAATAAAAATTATGAAACCAATCAGTGAATTCAACAATTTTTTTCCCTACAGAATGACAAACATTAAAAATGATCTTGAATTCAGTATTACTGAAAAGGTACCCAAGTTACCAACAAAGGAAATGACACTGTCAATTTATAATATTTTCTAGAATATATAAAAATGTTATGTGAAAGGCATTGAAGAAAAAAAACCAAGAAAATTTTTAAGAAAACCAAAAAAGTGGAATATATGGTTGATGTTTTTCTTTTCATGAAAGAAGCAGTATTAAAATATCTCACTAAAAACAGATATTTAGGAAATAGCCTATTCTTCCAGCAAATTCCTTCGCACAAAATAAAATTTAGTCTGAAAATTGCCTCTTGATATAGGTTTATTTGAGAAAACCTAATGACCTTAAAAATCTGTGAAGAAAGAAAACATATAAAAAAGAAATTACATGTTAATACATATAATAAATACATACAATAATGTGTATATAATATATATTCTAGATTATGGTAATTATTCTTCCCCACTAGATCTCTATAATCTTATTCCAAGATGGTAATGCATTAGTTTTACCTAAAATGCTGATATAACATATATGCCTGAAATTCATGAACTTTTGACATTTATAAAATATTTCTTGAAATGCTGCAAGTGATTTCCAGTATAACTGAAACTACAAAGATATAAACAAATGTTTGGAATCACTGATTTAGTCTTGTTATCTTTTAGATAGTTAGCTCATTTCATATACCATAATGTTTTCTTATACACTACCCAGTAGGATGTTTAAAGCTATTACAAGTTTTTAAACCCTTAAATTGCAAACTGTATATTTTTATACCTTTATTCAGACTAATTTTTTAATGCTACAATATTTTCTGAAGGAATAAAATCCACTCAAGAACTTGAATATGCAAATAAGTTTCATAAAATAATTCTATCAAACTTAATTTTTTTATTTCAATGTAAAACTCATGGAAAAGTTAAAAGACCAATACATTAAACATGTATCTTTCCACTATATTACTAGTTGTTTATATCTGATCATTTATTCTTTTTCTTCCCCTGCCCCTCGCCCATTTTTAAGTATCAAAGGTATGAACAAAATTGATTTAATTATAACAGGGTCACACACACATTCTTCAAGTTTTTTTTCTTAAGCAAGGATTAAGAAAGGATCTTTCTTCAAGGATTTTCTTAAGCAAGCTCTTTAAAATAGTTCTTTTACACTAATTCTCACCAATATTGAAGTCAGCAGATTTAAAATAATGAACCTTTTTTTTTTTGGTACCAGGAATTGAACTCAGGACCTTGCACTTGTGATGCAGGCACAGTGCCACTGAGCTAAATCCCTGGACCAAAATCATGAACCTTTAAAACAAACTCTCCAATACCCAAAATGAGTACATCTACTTAGTCTAATTTTTATACATAATTTAATAGACTATATATGACTGTATTAAATTATAAATTTTAAAATCATTTTATTATTATAAAATAAAATATAAGTATATAATCCCACAATGTGTTAAAATGTATGGCACCTACATACATTTTATTATTATTTATTTAAATAAATACTGGCTTGGAAATAAGTATGTATTAAATAGATTATATAAGTAAATGCTTTTAAATGAGATAAAATGTTTTTAATTATAAATTTTCAATAGTTTTTCCCAAAAGTTATTTATTGTTTCAATTCTAATTTGGTAGAATTCATGATGAAAAAATCAGAATAAGACAGTAAATCATATTGATCACCTGAAGTGTGAAAATTACTGCCAGGAATTTTTGAGGTGGAGGTGGACCACAGGTGGAAAAAGAATGCTTCTATTTGAAAGAACTTAGAATTCAATGAGGAAGGGACTATTTAAGGCAGCACACCTACCTGTGGCCATCCTCATCAGAAAACTATTCCTTCGTCAACTAAAGAATATTCAACAATGTGAACTCTTTTTTCTTCTTGCTAGTTTTCTTACTAAATACTTCCACATAGTCCTACCTTTAAACACTATATTCTCCAACTTTCTCACTTACTGCACATACCTTATCAACCCAATCCACTTGGATTGCACAATCCAATAAAATTGATACATTGTTTATTGTATCAATAATATTCATCATCTTCTCTTCACTTCCATTCTACTTGACAGATCCATGACCTGCTGCCTACACTGCCCAGTAGTCTCTGAACTAGATTGATTCATCAGTTTCATAACTGGTCTTCCTAACTCCCAAGTGGAACTCTCTAAACTTTTATTTTTAATATAGTCAGAATTATCTTAATGTCATTAAATCTGAAGAGATAAATCCTTTATTTCCACTTTTACAGGCTTTGTCTTCAGGATAATATCCAAACTCTTTCAAGTAATTTATAAAAGTGTCTTTTCTTGTTTAATTCTTTACCCACATCTTGTGCATGTGTGTATATCTTCACTATTACCAATCAAATATGAAAATGCTTCAGATATAATTTTATTCCACAACTCACTTTTCTTTCTTTCTCCCTCAGCATCTTTTCTTTGCAGTCTCGTCTCCCTGAATTACCATCTCTACTCCGACCTCTTCACCTGCTTAAACTTGACTTTCCTTGAATCCTGAGACTAGATTACTTCATCCACAAAGCTTTCGATGACCCTTCAAGGTTGGTTGGTGGTATTTTATGTTCCCATGACTTCCGCTATTATAACACATTTACACTGCAAATGTATTTATATGCTTGGTTTATTCATATGTCTACCTCTCTTCCCACAGTTACATTAATTTCAACATAAAATAACTGGTCTTTTCTTTATGAAAACCAGACTTAGCAAAGTACCTGACATAAAGTTGCTTAATAAGTATTAGTTGTATGAATGAGAAATGATTAACCAAGTAGTAAATTGAAGTATAAGTAAAGTGATATAGATGGCAAGATTAAGAAACTCCTTTTTCATAGAAAGGAAAAAATTAAGGAGTTTATATCTGATCTATGGCTCAGGATGACACTAGCTTTGATAACTGAGAAATTGAGAAAATGGAGTTTTAAGATAAATTTCTATGGCTATATTGTAAGTAAAAATGACATATCCATATAGTATCAAAGCAAAACATTTTTAATATTAATTAACAAATGTTAAAGACAAAAATATAAATTCATGAGCATTGATTATTATTTTTTGGCATAATAACAGATTATTATGATAGTGCACATGATTATAGAGCAATAAGAGCTTTTCAATTTGTGTTGTATAGTTTCTAAAGGTAATAGTCGGGATGAAAGTCAAACAGATTTGACTTAGAAAACAAATACAAATCTCACTGAGAAACACAGCGTATGTTACTTGGAAATTTAAATAATAATAATACAGCAGTTGAACACATTGTCTCAGCCTCCTTGGAAGGTCATACAACAAAGATAACTTTGACTGGAGTCACCCTCCTTCCAATACCATATGGGGGGAAAAGAATTTTAAAATGACACACTACTCATTGTCTTCAAAACCAAATTAACATTTATTGAGTCCCATTGATATGCCAGAAGTTTTACTAATATTTCACTTTTTCATGCACAATGTGGTGTATATTATTATCTCCAGTTTTCATTTAGAAAAAAATGATGTTTAAGAGATATGATTATGTAGCAGAGCAAGGATCAATGGTGACAGTGTTGAATTCAAATGAATACCATAGTCTTTGTGTTATACCATACTACTACCTAGTAGGAACTGACTGCAGACTGAAAGATTATTTATTAAGATTTTGTTTCCCCTTTAGTATAAAAATTAAATATTAAATACAATAAATAGAAATAAAATGGAAATAAAAATTAAGAGAACAGTTTAATAGGGTTATTATAAGTAAGTGATCTGAGAAATTACATATGGATTTTCAGGAGGTATCTGCTTTGTATAACTTAATGTTTTCAGAGGAAGTAATAAATACACTAAATATAATTAAATTTATTTTAAAACATCTGCCATGAACTAAAAAATTAGAAAAATAATTTTTTCATACTATATGTTTTTTACTGTTTAAAATTAAAATCATGGTGAATCTCATTTAAACTGTCCTTCACAGAAATTATCCAACATGTTTTGATTATTGAATTTAATGATAAATTGCTTTACAGTGCTACTAACATATTAAGAAAAAACCCTGCCCAATATACATATGATAGATTCGGTTCTCATTTGGGGATATATAATAAAAATTTCAGTAAAATGAGATGACTTGTAATATTTTGCTGAAATACAACCATAAAATTTTAATTAAGGTCAGTTTTATTATGTTCTCATATATACCTGATAATGACAAGAATATGAGGATCTTTTGTAACAGGTATTATTTTAAGGAACAATAACGTGAAAAGTCAGGATTTTAGCTAAAACATAAAGAACTTATAAGACCATTTGCTGAGAAAGATCCTTGAATGTGGTGAAAAATGCTTTAAAGGCATTACTTTTCTAGATCTGCTATTAATACTTGCCTTAAATTAAAAGAACATATTCTTTCTTACATGGACAATGAAATGTATCATTTCCTGACATGCAGATACATATTGATTTTTATTTTTTAATTTTCATGACTTGCATACAGTATATTGTCAAGTAACGTTTATCAGATGATTTACTAATTATTTAAATACGTATTATGTTACTTCTTTAATGAAATAGATTACAATCTATAATTTTAGACTTCAAATGACCTAAAGTTATTCTCTCTTAATCTAGGCATTGCTTCCTTAAAGGGGTAATGAATTTTAAAATGAATTAATTAAAAGTTGGTAATTTATTCTATAAAGATACCAAATAACTCATCCAGATATGAAATATTGGATACTTCACAAATTGTGGAGTATTTTCCATATCAGTAGGTCAGATTTTGCCATTCTTTTTTGTATTTAACAGTAGTACAGAAGAATGGTTGTTTGAATTCTGTGCTTCTGTTGAAATAAACAGTAATATGCAGAAATAGGAAAAAGTCATTCTGAGTTTAGTTATACAAGTTACCACTATGTATATGCAAGAATTATAAGAAAATTTTTTCTTCTGCTTTTGCATTCATCATTCTTTCAACAGTTAAATGTGTAAACAAGCAGAAAGAGGGCCGGGGATTTAGCTTAGTGGTTCTGCCACCTGCCTCGCAAACAGAAGGACACGAGTTTGATCCCCGGTACCACCAAAAAAAAAAAAAAAAAAAAAGCAGAAAGATATCATTCAGCTCCAAGCATCACAGTAACCCGAATGTATCTAAACAATCATGAACTACTAAAAAATATATGCAATGAACAATGATTTGAATTAATAATTCTTGAGAGTTTTTAAAGGCTAATGTGCTAATAAATACCTTAAATTGCTCTGAAGTCAGTAAGTTGGAATATTTTTAATAAAAGGACTTTTATTCATGAAGTTAAATTTTTATGATATGCTGTTATTTTCCCTTTAGGGAAAATAAGGCCTTTCATATGACTAGACTAGAGGTATTTGTTGGCACGAAATGTTTAAGTAATTTTTATGGTCCCTAATACTTAACATGCTATTTTTGCACATGCTAAATTTTTAGAATATATACTGAGTTGAGCTTCATTTTGAAAATTTATAAACTATTTTATTAATGTGCTTATACCAGGAAGGGATTATCACTAAATTTACCAATTAGAGATGCATTACTATTGTAATACTTTTTCCTTTTTCTTCTTCCTTAACTTTTTAGAAGAAATGAGCTTCCTTGTTTTAAATCACAATGTATAGGTAAAGTCTGGCCTTTGAAGGGCAGCTTTGTAGTCATTTAACTCTGTTAAACCTGTATTCCTGAGGGTATTTTTCCTTATTTATTTTAACTGAGCAGGCAATACAGTGCCTCTGAATTAGAGCTTTAAGTGTTTTCCATCTTAATGAGAGTGAGTATTCCTCTGAGGAGTATATACTGGGAAGGGAACTAATCTCCTGCTTGATCCTGTCAATACAATCTTGTCCTACCAATAAAGAGAAAGTTAAATGCTACTACCTAATGGTAGAACTGATTAGAAAAAATGAAGAGAAAGTGAGTTCCATTCCTTAATTTTACCCAGACTATAGAGGATATTATTCTCTAAGCTCCAAAGTCTAAAGGTCACTTGGGTTATCTGATAAATAAAAATAGCACAGTATTTCAACATAAATTATCACATAACAATATCATTATAATATTTAGATTTCACATCAATTTAATTCATAATGCAAATGGTCGGAGACTGAAGAATGAGGTTCAGATTAGGGTGTGGCTCAGCAGCAGTGTGCTGTCCTAACACTTGCAGAGCTCTGAGTTTGATTCCCACCACTGGAAACCAAAGAAACAAACAAGCAATCAAGCAAGAAGAAAGGTCCCGTAGAGAATGGTTGAAAGAACATTTAGATTGCAAAATCTAATTGTAAAAGAAAACATAAAGATGGTTTTCACAAACTTCTCTCCTTGAGCTAACACAAGTCAGTCTCCTCTTAGCTCTCAATTGTTATAAGCTCTGAATTTTTAGCTAAGTGTTGATCTCTGCAGGAATTCCACTCAGAATTAGCAGAATCCTTATACTCTATGTATGATAACTCTGTTACTAATTAGGTTCCACATCCCCCACCATCTTCCAGGTGATTTCTGCTCACCTTTGCCCCTCTTCACGTTAGAATCTTAATGGATCAGTTTAGCTAGAATCCTCCTTGGCTGTAATATTTCCTCTTAGTAATTTTCTATCCACTTACTCACATCTTGGTACTGCACTATAAATTCCCGGTTTTATTTGTTGTGTTTAGACTTGAGACCAATGCCACTCTTCTACTATCGCGCCACTTTTTAATACCCATCTTGAGCAGTCTGTTTTATCATTCTTTAATAAGTATCATGAGTAATTTGCTTCCTTAAGAGTACAAGAAAACTTATTATCATTAATATATTTTACTGTAAAACAGTGAAATGAAAGACACTTTAAAAGAATGTCCATATAGGAATGTACTTGAAATAGTGGCTGCAGACATGAAGATTCAATGCTTTTGAATCGTTCTGCTTTTTCTGGCAGAGACTGATAATAGAAAACATTCTAGTTTGTGAGAAAAAAAAAATTTCTTATAGTTAAAAGAATTTTGTCATATAAATGTCAACTTGAAGGAAATTTGAGGAATATTGCTTATTTTTAAAAATTTTATTTAGCACTATATTACGTGAAAATCTATGCACGTACAAAGATAATGTTTTACCCCTGATTTTATGGATCTACTCCTTAATTTGAGTTGTGCAAAGCCTTAGAAAGTTTATGTTGTTACTTTACAGTGACACTGGGGAAAACCTGAAAGTTTAACTCTTGATCAGCAAAAGCTCTCTCAATACTCCGTTTGAAGGTTTCCAAGACTGGATACAGTTATGAAACCTTATAAATGTAGTCACCAAATGAACAATACTCACAAAATATAATGAGACCAAAACTTACCCAGGAGTTAGACAGATTTAGAAGATGAAGTGAGCCACAGCATCAGAAGTTATCTTATTGAGAACTTACAGAACATGAAACATGTGTGATAGAAAATACTACTTTTAAGAAGCTTTCAAATAAGGTTTAGTAATTTTTTTTTAAAGTAGAAAAAGAAGTTCTGATTATCTAGGCTATAGTAAAAACTTAAAATTTCAAAGCAATACTCTTTGGATTCTGTTTTTCTATGCATAAGAAATTTAAAATTTAAATTTTTTAAAACCAGGACTATGTTATTATAAATATTGTTAAAAACTCCAAAAGTTATCCTCTTCTTGGTTAAAAATGTCATTTAATTCACAAGCTAATTCCACTGTGATTCAGGCAATGTGGGGCAGGGATTTGTGTATCTTTTATTCACTGATCCATGGATAGCACAAGTAAGAAAACCTGGGGTATAGAAGGTCTTCAGTAACTCATTATTACGTAGATAAAATAAGATAATTAAACACCAAAGTAAATTTTGGGATTGAATTTTAATTACTAAAATAAAAATAGCAACCTATTGAAAAATATTCCCATTACAAAGATGCTGACATCTTTGAAAACCAAAGTAAAGCACAGTAAGATGCCAACTAAATTATTAAAGAATTGTTATGACTTATTTTCAAAACTGCCTTGGTTTCTCCGTATCTCTTCAATAGTTTTCTTTTGTACCTTGTATAGAAAAGATCATCTTAACTGACCATTTTTCATTCTAAGGAATTAGATAAGTCTCTTCTTTTAAAGAGAATTATATTTACATAGCAAGGTAAATTATAGTTACATAACAATGTGTGAAAAGATTAGTGGCCAAAACAGTGCATTTGTGAATTGGATTAATTGAAAGGTACTCCAAATAACAAAATAAGTAAGCATATTGTGAGTAATGACTGTTTTCATCATTACACTTCCAATGTTTACACCAGTGCACCCAATTCATCCAACATTTATTAAATATTTTTTTAAAGAACTAAAAATAACAGAACAGAAGTGATCTACAGGAGCAAACCAACTTAACATCACATATTTAAAAATATCTGCTGTTCTCCAGTACCTTCTGATCTCCTGTCTAATAAAGCATGCCTGAACTGTTCATATTTCTTTTTAAAAAATGCTCCTTTAGCAATGAACCTTGGGCTATCTTACTTAGTTGATGGAGATGCTGGTACAGCCCATAGCTTTTCAAAGATGTGAGCCTTACAATGCTTGTTATTGGTAATATATTCTGATTTCTCTAAGTGTTTTTTAAATAACAATGAGCATCTGTTTGCAGAATTGTTCCCCAAAATTCAATTTTGAAAACACTTGATATTATGGAGAACCATTTTTATCAATATACCAATTTAACTTTTAAAATACAGCAGATGGTTTTCAAACTCAAAGATTATGAGATACTAAATTTTAAAGAAAAAGATATAAAAATGATCAGTATTTTTGAAGGCCACCCTTTATATATGAATAACCAGCAGATATTTGAAGAATATTATAAGGAAAAATAAATGGAAAATTACCATGTCTGACATATAGAGACTATTGCATATCAATGCTATCCAGCGTGATATGGACACACTAAATGGTAATATTTGAAGACTCTTGTCTGAACTTGTCAGGAATTACTTTTTCTGTTGTTTTGTTTCATCTTGTTTTGTTTTGTTTTTTGAGACAAGGTCTCGCTATGTCATTCAGATTGTCCTGGAACCCATTATGCAGCCCAGGCTGGCCTTGAATTCACAGCAGTCCTCTTGCCTCAGCCTCCAAGTGCTAGGATTACAGGCGTGTGCCACCACTCCTGGCAGGAATTACTATTTTAAAAATAATCACAGGAATCACAATTTTAAAATTATCAAAGGCTAAAATTTGATAATAAATACTTTGTAATGTACAGCTAATAATTATTTGATTTCAAATACTGAGCAAAATAGTTATTTTAGCCAAGACTTCTGCAAATTTTTATCCAAAAGATGTGTCAACCTGTTATCAGTTTTGTGATGAAAGAATCAAGTGGGAATTGATTAAATTTGTGTTTACTTTATGTACACAAAATTATTGAAGAGAAAGAAATATATTAATAGTTTATCACAGCAGTTTATATTAGAGCTACTGACTCTTACTCTAAATTGGAATTGATTTCCTTGAATGTCTTACATTAAGGACAGGTTTAAAAAGCAATAATGACAAGCGCAAGGACCCGAGTTCGATCCCCTGTACCAAAAAAAAAAAAAAAGCAAGAATGACAGAAGTAGTCTTTTGCATTCATTGTGCCCTATCTTTAAAAGATTGTAATTTGATTTATTTTCTCTCAAATTAGCTGAACAAGAGATTATCACAGTTTCTATATTTCATGAAAGAAACCTACCAGAGTTTGCCGTAAGATGAAATATAAGTGTTTATCTCTTGTACTACTTACTATTCAGAGTTACTGTTGTATACCACTTTTTAGCCAAAACAAAGATTGATGTATGTTTAAAATTTAATAAAATGTCCTTCATGTAAAAGTTCTGAAAAATGGAATGATGTAATACAAAAGTGTACGTGTGTGTGTGTGTGTGTGTGTGTGTGTGTGTGTTAAGGTTTTGAGTGGGGGAAACTTATAAATCTCTCAAGGATGTTCTCCACTCAAAGGTGAAAAAGATCCTTAAAATAATTACTTTAATCAAAAGATAAGTTTTAAATTTAATTCAGAATTTATAGTGTGTCCTTTAAGAAATTCCTTAGGAATCACATCTGTTCAAGTTTAAATTCTTAGAGAAGACTAGATTCATATTTTTAATTCACATTTTTTAAAACCATAATATTATCTTTGAGTGACTGTGAATGACAGGCTGAAACCTTTAATAAGTAAAAATGAATATGTCTCTAATTTTGGAGAATACATTTTCCATCATAATTGCTTATTCAGAAATATTTTTTTAGTAAAACTTAACAAGTTATTTTAAAAACTGAGGGCCTGGGATTTAGCTCAGTGGTTTCGTCACCTGCTGCACAAGGACAAGGACCTGAGTTCGATCTCCAGTACAAAAAACAAAAAAACAAAAAACAAACCTGAGCTCATTTCAAGAGAAATTAGTATTAAATAAGAAAAACATACACTTTGTAGTTTTTGTTGATGTTTAATTGTAATTCCATTCATTCTAGATTAAGTTTTTAAAACTTGATCTTCTTTCTCATTTTTCCATAGTATTATCTTAAAAATATTACTCATCACCTTTATACAATGGACTATGACTCTGCCTTTTTATAACAGTGATTTGTTTCTGTGAACAGTAAGAAATTCTATTACTATAAAGTGGACATGTTCAATTTAAATATTTTAAGTAAACTAGACTTAGTGTATATATTATATACAGTATATATTCTTGATGCTATCTATAAAAATATTAAAGAAAGTATGAATTATCTTTTTAAAAATTTGCAACTTGGCATGATTTAGTCAACCTTTCATAATTTTTCTTCTTAAAATTTAAATTGTATATAATACTATTTAAGAAGTATTCACTTCTGTGTAGAGTACCCAAACTCTATATAAACACTTACAGAGCTGAGCTTCTGCATCATGAGAAGGATGACATTAAAGTTAATACAGCCACTTTTATATATTTTCTACACCAAGAACTTACTGACTGCATTCATTTTTAGAATATAATTGCTTTAGCTATAACAGCAGGATTTCTGCACACAATATTAATTGTATATATAAAATAATTTGTAAAAGCTTATATATGAAAATGTGTGTATCAAGATATTGCACAGAACAAAATAATATTCTACTTGCATAGATATGATTTTTAAATATGACAGTTGAAGAAATCCATAATTTATACACTACATCTTTCATTAAATTTAATTATTTTTTCAAACTAACAAAATTTGTGGATATCATTTGAAATATCTCGTAGAAAAATGTGTTTTGTGCATAATAGTGAGTGTTTAATGAATCTATAAAGCAATGATTTGCTTGTATACTGGCCATTATTTGAGACTGTGAAGTCTAAAATGTATGCTTACTTAATTCTGGTCTTTCCAAGGCTAGATTGTTTTTGAATAGTGCAATATTCTAGAGATAGCTTTTTAAAATTAACAAAATACAAGAGTCCAGAAAAGTTAATAAAAAATAGCTCAATCCTGATGACTTTGGCTGATATTCACAGATTCAGGAAGAATAAGTCCATCTATAAATACCCTTTCACAATAAATCTATAATGGAATTTAAATGAAACATCCCATTATGAGAGAATAATTCTCGCATAGTAGAGAGTTACAATACATTTGAATGTAATGTTCACATATTTATTAATTAAATCAATAAACGTGTATTTTATAGATTTAATTTTCTGGAAGTATAATATGGTAGCTATTTTATTAGCTATTAAAGGGAATTTGTTATGCTTCAAATGTTCCAAAGGCATCCACATATCAGTAAACTAGTGTTTAGACATTAAAATCAATACTCGAAAATAATTACAAGTAAAAATAGGTTATATTGAGCATAACTACCCTTTGCAGCTCTAAGTGTAATAAAGTATAAAATTTTGAAAAATAATATATTTTTATTAAGAAATGTCAAATATAGAATGAGAATCTATAATTTTTCTCAATTTAGTATGTTATGTATTAACTTTCCATATCATAAATTATACTTTTTTAGTTAAAACTAAGCATTCAAAATCAACATAACTATTTATTTCATGATAAAATAACTAGTAATCCAACCAATTCATTAAAATATATTAATTAATGTATTTTAATTTGGAATAAATTGTTAGTGAATAATAATTAGCTTTGTTTCCATTGTTAAAGAATCAATTAGTCATGATTAGTCACTTTGAATATTAAAAACACTTCAATACTTTATTTCAAACAGTATATATAAAGTAGCAGATTCTTACCTTATGAAATAAATATGTACTGAACCTTTGTAACTGGATACGTCTGCAAGTGAGTAACAGGAGAGAAGTATTCTTGATAACTCATCAAATATTCTTGAAAATGATAGTTATAAAAACCTTACAGTGTTATTGATGAGGATATTTAATGACCAATATAAAATGGTTACAGTGACTATTTGATACCTGCATAAGAAAAGAACTGGGCCAAACCAGAATTTCCAGGTATCTCCTCAGTAAAATGGCCATAAGTGTTCATAATTAAATTTTATCCTCAGTGACTCATTTTCTATTTTAGAGAATAGAAGAAACATCATTACACTATCCCACTCTTAACAATTAGGATCATCTATTAGCAATCAATAATATTCAAACACATCTCTGATTTACTTAACTGTAGTACACTGTTTTGCTTTTCTAAAGGAATTACATAGACATTAAAATTAAAAAATGACATAGTTCATATGATAGGGCATTCAGAAACTGGTCAGAGTTACTCTCCTAAATATGTAAATAAAATTATCCAAGTAATTACTAAATTAAAACATCAACAATGTCAGATATCACTCTACTTACTTTTGGTAAGCTGAGTGCCAATTTACAAAATATGTTACAAACTAACTTTTGAAAAGTTTCTCCATTTTGATGTTATTACATGAGAATATTTTGATGTTCCCTACAACTGTGAGCAGAGATAAATCACCAACTTGACAAAATAATCTGCTAAGAAATCAAAATTTCTGTTTAAATAACAGTGAAGAGTAAACCAAGAGTAACTGTTTTGTAAAAGCAACTATTCTCCCAGAAGGATATTAAACTCATGGTAAATATACTCTAAGAGCCAATGTGACTCAAGAAACATACTATTTAAAGTTTTTTTAAAAATTACATAGTATCAAAACAAAAGGAATACTAATTAAACTTACTTGACATCATGGTAACATAGACTAAGAATATTTGATACTAACATTAAAAAAATAAGTTGAGCTAATATTATACCTTGTGTGAAGGTAAAACTTTATTTTAAGAAACTAATTTTAAAAATCAAACTTAGCTAGGCTGGGGATGCAGCACAGTGGTAGAGTGCCTACCTAATATGTTCGAGGCCCTGGGTTCATTCCTAGAATCAGAAATGAAACAAACTTTTAAACTTAAATTGTATCTTCTGAAAAACATATTTTGTTTTCATAACATGTTTTTCTTTTTTTATTGTCAGTGGTGGTGATCTTTGTCACTTTGTCCACAATTCTACGCAATGTACACTGGTATCTGCATGTGAAGCATGAGAAAAATTAATGAATAGTGTTAAAAAACCTTACTACAATCATATCAGTTAGGTAGAACTAGAACTGAAATTCAGAAATAAATTTAGTATTTTTTTCATTAACTTATAATTAAGAGATGAAAGAGGAAAACTTACATCATTAGAAGAGTAATTAATCATTAATCTCAGAAATAATCATAACCAAATTTGGGATTTAGTTTTTAAGAAAAAACATACGTGTATGCTTAACCTGTCACACACTGGTATCATTCATGCATGTCAGTACTCTTTAAATACTCATATCCTGTTTTCTAGATTACTAAAATTTTCAGGTTGTTATTCTAATCAGGAATTCTTCATTTTATAGATAATAAATGTAAAAAATAAAACAATAGCAGAAAATATTCAAAACTGAAACATAGATTTGTAATGCAGCATTAAAGTTTGGATAGTCCGTCAGTTGTGTTCTCTACACTTGTTGAGAGAAATATACAAGAACAATGTTCTGGAAAGAACCCACACATTTATTAAAAAACACAGAAATCTAAGTGCACAGCTAATGGTAGAATATGTATATCATATATATATCATATATATATATGATATATATATATTTATGAATGACACAAACACATTCATTAACTCAATAGTTTTTTATTTATGTCTGATTTACTAAATTGTAGTATACTATTTTGCTGAAACAAAATAATATGCCCAGTATTTTATAAAAAAGTACAATCTTATTATAATATTGGGTTTCTAAAAAGAAAATATCTCATGAAAATCTGAAGGCACATTATGTTATCAGATTAAAAGATAAATGAAACTGATCATTGTTATCATTTCTATTTTATTTTGAAGACATTTCAAAACAATGTGGATATAAAATAAATATCTTCTCTATCCATGCAATAATGTGTACACACCATAATCATACTTAATAAAACAAAATACCAGAGGCTAAAATACAAAAGAATTGAGAATTTAGAATTTATTCATGAATTACTTTCTCAGATGAAGTAAAAACTAGCTTTTGCACCAAGCTGAAGAGTATTATAACTTTGCTACTTTACAACCCAAAGTTGGAATTATTATCTTCCTTATTTGTTGAAATTTGTGTAAGCTTTACAAACAGAAAAAAATATATCTCTAGAGAAAAAATTTTAAAGACAATTTTTCTAATAACAAAATGATATTAATAAATGGAGTCATTTTATGATTGTCTTAGTTTTTTTCTTCTTTTTTTGCTTCACTTGCTAGAAACTCAAAATCCTTTATCATATAAGCAAAACACAACAAAACAATATTAGTAGTAATATCAAAACTTACTAAAAACAATAAAATATTTTGGGATTTTACTTGATTTAAATCTGATAGAAGAAGAAACCTATGGACTGCTCAATCTGCATAGCTATAAAACTTTTAATTTAAAGAGGTTTATTAGGGGGAGAGTTCTTATAGTTTTCTAAATTTGATTTGATTTTTTTTATTATTGTTTTTCCAACTCTTTTCCTTAATCCAAAGATTTCTATACTAGGGTTATCCCAAACACTGTCCTTGGACAAACTCTTCTCATCCTATTTAGCAACCCAACCCACTCCCTCATCATGTTTTTGTTGTTGTTGTTGTTTCAAGAATGAGAAATAAAAAAAAAAAATCCACAAAACCTTTTTCTCAAGTAGTCAAAAATCACTTTGTTAGCTCAAGGTACCTTTAATAATTTCCAGTTGTCCTTTATCTTTTAAGATCTGTGATATTAGCAAGAAGCAATGTTATAAGGCATTTCTCCAACTGCCATCTTCCATACTTCATTAGGGCTATGTATACATTCCTTCCTCCATCTCTCTACTTTACCTTTTCTTCCCCTCACTCAGTTCCAATTTACCATTTTTCTAACACTGTCAAACATTTAAGTAAATTCATGTTTCATATTTAAATAAATATAGATTAAGCATTTGAAAGATTAAGCGTTTGAAAGCATTGAATAGATTCATCAATGTGAATATTAAGAAGTTATGCATTACAGCAGGAACATTTGAAAATGCATCTATTCCAGCACTTGAAAGAGGGAAAGCCATCAGAGAATGGGTCAAACACAGGTTATATAGCTGTCAATAAAACATAGACATTCAGTCCTTACCTGCTTAACTGCATGATGGCAAACGAATCTAAAGAGCAGGCAAAAGGAAAAAAGTCCCCCAAATCTGATCATCAGTCTTGGACGCTGCTGTGACAGTTTTATATTCTGGTTCCTTCCTCTTTGGTTACATACATGTGACCGGCTAGAATGCGTGCACGGGTCAATAGGGTTAATTTGTAACCATAGACAACTCCTCCTATTTTCAAATAGCTGGTTGGCTTTGCACACAGCTGGAAGTATGCATTTTGTCTTCTGAACTAAAAGGCTGGTTTCCCGGCCAGAGACTAAAGAGGTCCTTGCTCCAAAGGACGCATAACGTTCTCCACCTGGCGCAGAGTAAAAGACTATGGTTCAACTCTTGGGGACTAGGGGAACAGCCATCCGAGACAAACTCTGCCACTGTTTGGCGAAGGACCATTCAGTCACCCGCGTCCAGGGGCGCCACCCCTTTTTGGGAGCAGAGGCGGGGCACCCAGGTCCTCCTACCTCCCACCCCAGCCCGGAAGACGGGGCGGGGGGTGGGGCGCGGATGAAAGCCCAACTTTAAAGGGTTATCATAGAAGCTACTCAGCTCCCAGGCTCGACTCTGCTTTTAACTTCAGCCTCATTATTTCAACCTCTAGCTCCAAGTTGAAATCCAACTCTGCCTCACCCCACCGCCCTCCGGATTCGTGGGAGTCAGTAAAGGAAGGAGAGGAGTTGGGGTCAGCAACACTTTAACACCGACCCGGAGAAGTCATTCAGCAATTCTCAGCCCTGCTGAGCACTCTCAGGAAAACGGCGGCTAAGGCTTTACAAAGCAGGCTCACTAAAGAACCGTCATGTGCTAAGACACAGCTCATTAAAAATAATAAACAGGAACACACAGAACGGCGTTAATAAGCGATCCCGGGAATCTTGCGTCTGTCCTCTCACACAGAAGAGCCAAGGAAGGACGACGAGGATCCTTCCGGAAGGATGCAAAGTCCCCGCCAGCCCCTCCGTCCCTCTCTGGGCTGCAACGCCCACACCAAGCCCAGCTCCTCGGGGACCGAGTGCGGAGCTGCGTCGGGGGTCGCGGCCGGGGACCGGCCCCCAGCCGGGCACCGCGATCACCGCGCACTGAGCCCCCCGAGTAGCCCGGAGCTGCGGAGAAATCTCCGGGCACAGTCGCCTGTTGATAGCCCTCTGCTTAAAGCCCCCTGGGCTGAGGGAGTCTCTCGGACGTACCTTCCCCTTGGCCAAGCGCAAGCTTTAGGTTAGGATACAGGGAAACACACTTACCCGATTCCGGATGTTTGTGCCTTGCTGGAGCAGACGGGGTTCAAGGGAAAGAAAGACCTGACTGCAAGCAAAGTTGCTTCCCCCCTCCCTCCACTCCCGCTCCACAGCAGCAGTCCTCCAAAGAGGATGCTGGAACTGGAGAATTGCACTAAGCCCTCGCTTCTTCTGAGTAAGTCACGGACGCGAGGCACTGGCTTGGCTGGCAGGGCGGTCGGACCCGCTCGGAGCCCAGGTAGAAACTAGTGACGGGAGGGGCGCGGAGCCTGCGGACTGTCAGCCCGAGCCGCTCTCGGTGCCGCCGAAGGGGGAAGCCCTGGATCAGGGACTGGAGGCGGCGGGGGATGGGGTGGCGCTGCAGCTGGGGGACTTTTCTGTCTGGAAGCTAAAAGGGCTTTTGAATTTAAAAAAAAAAAAAAATGCCTTGCTTGGGTTGTGGCGTCAGCTATTAATGACGACAGAAATAGTGCTTTCCGAGAATTTTCTTTTTTAAAGAAAAGGAAAAGAAGACAAGGAAGAAAAAGAAAAGGGAAGAAAGAAAAGCTTAGACAATAGGTTCTCACCTCCATCCATCCCACTAAGGGGAAATGTTACAGAAACCAGAAACTTGTACTGGGGGCGGGGGGGAGGTAGAAGGGGGACGGTTCACAGAGAAAACCTTCAGTACCGGTTAGAGATCACTGATACATGGAGATCTGGCGTTTAATGAATATCAATCGCTTGTCAATGCGTGAAGTAAACGTAGATTTAAGTGTTTTTCGAAACAACCATACTTAACGGGGAGGTGATAACCCTGTCAGCTAAGCCCACATAAAAGCGTGCAGCAGTGACCATATTTATGTACATACTTACTGAAAATTGAGGGTGGGATGGGAAAGTGTGAGACTAAGGCAACTGAGGTCCCTGAATTTCAATTTATTAGAAGCAAAATAATCAGTGGTTTCTTCTGATAGCTCTCTTTCTATGAAAAGAACACTCATTCCATGTCCAATTCACTGTTTATCAGCTAACTCGAAAAATCAGAAATATGCTTCCAGATACTGAGCCTGAATTCACATGCAGTGTTCAAAATAATATGCTCATGAGTGATTTAGGGTGCTGTAAGAAAAAACAGGGTGTTTTGAAATTCACTGTCACTTCTTACGACACAGTACCGTGTTAGTGCTCAGGGTCCAGCTAAACCCATAAAAATATACTTTATCAAAGCCCTCCCCCCAGTCTTGCGGTTGCTTACAATGAGAAGAGCACACACTGACCTGAACAACCTTCTGAAGATCAGAGAAAGTAGGGAACTTTCCCAAATAATCTCAATAATCTCATTTGAGCTTGCTCTTAGATAAACATGAAATTTGACCTTTCAAATAGCACAAAAATCTATGCCAAGAGGGGTTAATGGGGGGTGAAGACAGTTAATATCCATATAACCTGTAATAAAATGAGAAAAGAAAGTTTTAAAAAGAATATAAAATCCACTGGGGTAATTCATTACATGGACTATATCTTTGTAGTTCAATCGCAACCAGCATACTAATTAATAAACGCTGTCAGATCTTTCAGTTCTGGAAGTAACAAAAATGCAAAAATGAGACACGACAAATAATTCTCCTTAAAAATACCACTAATTATAGATAGTGTATAAAGAGAATAACTTACCAGAGGAAATTTCAGGAAGCAAGATGACCGTGAGAAAAATACATCCAAGATTCAAACAGATATTCCATGGTCTTCAAAATCAAGGTAAAGTAATGATCTGCAGGGTAGCAGGACTTTGAAATAATCAGCAGTTCCTGGTGGCATGCAACCAAGTGAAAACCAGTGCCACAGGGAGCTGGCAACTCCAAGGAAAAGAAGCAAATTAGGAAAGAGGCGCTGGGGGGGGGGTTTGTGGCGAGGGGGCTTATTTGTGGTGGTCCTTAGGCAAAGTGGAGATTTACAGACTGTTTATCCCCACACAGTGAGGAACAGGAGGTGGAACACAGATAAATCTGCAAGGAGAAGTAGAACGATGTGTCGGAGACACCGAGATAAAGAGAGAACTAGATAGCAAGGCTGTAGTCATCCTGAGAGATATAGAGGCAAGAATGAGTGAGGCTTCTGGGGAGGATCCAATGAGAATTCAAGAGGCACCCCTGCGAAGATCCTGCTCTGATTTCCTATTCTCAGCTCTTTAAGAGGTACCTGCTCTGGGAACATTATTACTAGGATTAATAGTGTTCCACCAGAACATGTCACTAGGATTTCCCTTGAACTCCTTCACTCGCCGCAACTGAGGGAGGTGTAGTAAAGAAACCCAACACCACCAGCACCCCCAAAATCCACTACCACAGATCACATTAGGATGTCCAAGTCCTCAGCGAGGTCCACTGGCGGGGAGAGGGTGGTGGGGCGTGGGAGAGTCTAAGGGTGAGGATGAGGCCGCGTCGCCGGCCGCTTTGGGGGCGCTGTGCTTGGGGGCTCAGGCAGGAGCCCGGAGCCCGGCGGGAGGCACTGGCGGCTGCTGCGGAGGCCTTCGCAGGTCTCACGTCCTTTGCGAATCCGGCTGCCTGGGGCTCAAGGCAACAGACTTGCTTTAAGCAAGGTAGCTACAGCTTTGGGGGCTCTAAGCATCCCCCGGAGCGAGTGCAGGCTTGAGGCATCCAACTCCCCTCTGATTTCTGCACAGTTACAGAGGGAGTGTGTGCTAGAAAGGGCTTTGCTGCCCCGCGCATTATCTTGCCATTTTCCCGTCCGGATGCTGCATAAACGATCACCTGATCAATTGGTAAGATTAGCTTTATTCCTGCTCCCTTTTCCTCTCAGTGGACCCATTCCCTCTCCAAGACCAAGTTCTCTCTTTCCCTCCCTCCCTCGCTCCCTCGTCCCCTTTCTGCTCTCTTCTTTATTTTTCTCTTTGAAACCTACTTTCCCTGGGGAACCGTCTGTTTGACTGAGAGGCTGGTAATTCTGTTTGTACATGATTTATTTTTTGGCCGAGGAATGAGTCCGCCTCCCCGCACGGAGTCTCTCCTTAGAGAAGATTCTCCGCCCTCAGCCCTTGGGATCGCTCGCCGAGCTCGCCTCCGTGTAAAGAGCGCGGAGGGAGTCTCCTGCCCTCTGCTCGGGCTCTGACTCTCCGTCTGTCTGTCCCTCCCCTCCCTCCCTCCCTCCCTGAAGTAGGAGAGAAAGGTAGAGTGGAAATTGATTTTTTGCAGACTGAGTCGCCGAATGATAGAAGGAATAAACATTTGCCCTGGATAAAAATGTTCTTGGTGAGTAATCTTATTTTCTGCGGTTGAAAAGGAAACACATTGCTTCTCACTGCCCCATCCCCCGCTCCATTCATTTATTTGCTCTCTGTATGTAAATCACGAGCTGTGTCAGTGGAAATGTTCTTTTTCTCCTTCCTAAAAGAGTAGTAGTATTTAAGTGTGAATTTGAAACAGGGGGGTTTAAGCAGGCAATGTGAGCATTTTAAGGTCCTTCATTAACCTGCGCTGAAAACCAAAAAACATACCAAGTCCACCCTTGCTTGGTTTCTAATGGTATTTAAGGACCCTCTTTATTTCCTAACTCTCTTTCCTTCTTGAAAATAAAGAAAATAGTTTTAAGTAGTGGCCCAAGGTTTGATGCTTATGCTTTTGGTTTACGTCAGCCATGCTCTTAAATATAATATCCTTTCAATTATAGACATTGGGAATGGTTATTTTTTCACATAAATTGAAACTATAGAAATCTTCCATTAAATGTACCCACTGGTTCCAATTCTTGTATCAGATACAAATCAGCAGTGTCCCAAATTGGCTCTTTGCCTGGCGTTTCCTAAAGCCCTCCGGTTTTCCATGAGTCTACAGCACCCCCAGCCTGTACTGCTCATAGTGGGAAGGCTGGGTAGGTATAGGAGTGGAAAGAAGCCAAAGGGCCCTCAGCTGTGCTTGTTCCACATGTCACTAAGTGTGGAGAATGACAAATCTCACAAACTGTGTGAATTTGGTTTTCCAATGTAAGTTGATCATTTGAAATGTTTTTATTTAATATTTTTTTAAATGTACAGAAGACAAGCTCCATAAGAAATCATTACAATTTTGAATTATTAAATATATTACTAGTAAAATACTTATATTAACATTTTTCCTCTATTGTCACTCCTACTTTAACCCCTTGTCCTCCAATTTTTCTAATTAGGGACAGCTAATTGCTGCAAAATTTTATTCCTGATGCAAGGATGACCTGAAATTCATCAAAAGTATATGATTTTAAAATTCTATTGGAAATGTTTGTCATTTTTGATAATCAGTATTAGAGAAATTATCATTATACAACCTCCAAAAGAAAGACAGCTAAATAGCACATTATAATGACAAAGCAAATTATGCATGTGCTCAAAGGTCTACAGTTTTTACTACTATGAAATTTGTCAAGGGAAAAATTTCAGTAAGAACATGTTGACATGTAGGTAAAACTTTTTTCTTTTCTTTCTTTCTTCAGACTTTATTCGAGCCATAATGATGTCCTAGAGAAAAAATTTTTCTTCAGCTGTCTCATTTTATCAAGAGAATGGTGACTTCTCTGTGTCTCTGTGTTTTACAGGGGCTGACAAATGCTAAGAAGATCTGAAATCGACTTGAAGATCCCTATACTGAAGTACATTCATTACAAATATGATTTTAGCAATTGTAATACATAGGCAGCATACTTTTCATTTAAGATCTGAATATGATGCCCAAGCTTACTTACCTCATTTGCTATTCAAAGAAATGCATTTAAGGAGTCAGGAAACTGGACTTCAAGTAGAAAAAATATGACATTAAAATTTTTATTTTATGCTGGGTATGGGGATGCATGCCTGTAATCTCAGCATTTAGGAGGCTGAGGCAGAAAGATTGCCATTAGTTCCAGGCCAACCTGGACTATGTAATGACACCCTGTCTCAAAAAACAACAACAACAACAACAACAAAAAAAACCAATTTATATGTGAAACAAATTTAAGGTTGTTGTTCTACAGTATTTGAAAAAAAGACAATTTGACCCATAATTCCTAACTCTTAATGTAATTTGTAGTATTTAAAAGTTACATTAAACTGGGATTAATGCCTGTAATCCCAGCTGAGGTAGGAGAATTGCTGAGTTCAAGGCAAGCCTGGACTACACAGCAAAACCCTGTCTCAAAAAGCCAAAATAAATAAATAAATGTTACATTTAATAATTTAAGTATTGGAGCATTGTGTTAAATTGTACATTCAGTCAGCAAAGAAAGTCACAGACTTTATATCTTCTAGCTGGATTTTGTTTTTAGAACAATGTATTTCTAACCTATTAACTCACTGAAATATCGAATCCAAAAGTAACATTCACAACATATTAAATTGGGGGGGGGGTCTGTTCTCAGTAGTAGAGTTTGTGCCTACCAAGAGAGAATCTCTAGGTTTGATCCCCTGCAGACACACACACACACACACACACACACACACAGACACACACACAGGGGTTATATATTCTACTGCAAAGATTGTGAAGCAATTTTCTTGTGAAGCAAAATGTCAATGTGCTTCAGATTATTTTTAGTCTTTAATTTATAACAAAAATGAGTTTAAGTAAGATGAATAACTTTGGATTGCTTCTGCACACATTGTACATGACACGTTTATATATATAATTTTGATAATTAAGTTATTGAAATTTATTTATTTTATGCTCTTTGCTATGAGTTTATTTTGTTTTTAACATTTTCTTCTTGTAGAGGTCAGAAGTTTCTTAAGTACCTTTTTGTGTAGGCATTTTCACATTTTATTATATAAGATCAATATGCTACTAAATAAACATCGGCAATGTATTCCAATCTGAAGAAAATTATGTTGAACTTGAGAGAACTTTAAGGATCATTTAATTTGATCCCTCTCAAAGGTGAAGAAGTTGAGAATTGGAGAAATTCGATTAGTGTAATCAAGTACCGAGTAGTAACCTAAGGAGATTAAATATAGTTTTCCTAACTTCATAATGTTCAATCTGAATCAGTTAAATTCTAATATTAGTTGCTAACACAACCATAATACTTACATAAGGAATATATAAAAGGAAGAAAGTAGTAAAAAGATTTATAAATTACAGCCATCCTTCTTAGAGTATATTTCTTTCTTTTTTTCTTTTTTGGTACTGGGAATCAAACTCAGGACCTTGTGCTTGCGATACAGGTGGTGGAACCACTGAGCTAAATCCCCGGCCTAGAGTATATTTCTTTGATAATTAATATCCTCCACTATAGAAAGTTATTTTTCTGTTATATTTTATCCCCTGAAGCCATGCACAAGATTGAGGAAGGATCTTAGTTACTTTCTTATAGATGAGACACAATACCCAACACATACACAATACAAAGGATGGAAGGATTATTTTGGCTCGCAGTTTGTAGAGGTTTCAGTCCATAGTTGGCTGACTCAAAAGCAGAGTGGATAGCAGAAGGGCATAGCCTAGGAGAAATAGATCATGCCATGAAGACAGGAAACAGCCCCATCATATATCCTTCCTGGCCACACCCACAATGACCCACCAAGTCACATGCACCCATGATCCAGTCACTTCCCCAAAGCCCCACCTATGAGTGCATGAGGCTTTGGTGGGACATCTATATATAGGTCAGAGAGGAACATTTCACAACCTAATACTAACTTCTCAGGGAATATTCTCTGTTCCTTTGTCTATGCATTGTGTTCCCTAGACTATTTTTTCCTGTACAGTGTAAACTGGGTAATTCCATCCTCCTGTAATATGATAGTCCATCATATCACCTTTCTTTTCTACTTCTTAAATATCTTACCAATATACTAAATAGGATTATTCCACTAAGAAAGTAATCATCTCATGATCATACATTTAACTAATAAACAACGGATGCATTTCTGAAACTACACACTCATCATGAAAGATATAAAGAGACTAAGAACATTTTGTGATAAAAGTAATTCTGCAATATGAAGCAGAGTGTTTGTGGTCATTTTAAAAAATCCTTTCAAAGTAGGAGGAAATTCTTCAGCTGTTAAACATTATTCAGTTTCCCGGAGTGGCTGAACCTCAATCAGTTTTCATCATTCCTTCACATATATCAAAGTTTGAATATTATGTGCAAGCTTTTAATTTTTTGTAAACTGAAAACTTAAAGGCAAATGTCAACACTGAATTCATTTAGCAATTATCATTCCTCAATTAAACAGGACTAGAGGAATTAAATGTAAAGATTTGTTTACACAGAAAATGGACAAGAACTAAGAAGGGGGAAACTAAATGGATCACTAGTTTCCAGCAATAAACTACTGGAAATGAGTTAAAAATATAATATTGTAAAACTTTATTTATGTTGAATATACAACTTAGCACACAGCCTTACTATTTAGGAATAAAACTGCCAATGTAGGAACAAAAATGTTAATGTGGGTCTGAGAAAATGCATAATGTTCAATAAACTTAACAACTAGGTGAAAAGTACTAACCTTAGTGTAAAGAAAAGGTACTAAGCACAAAAAGAAAAAGTATAGAAGCTGATGCCAATTAGCAAAATATTAAAAGAAATTTGAGATTTAAAATTGACACTACAGAGAATGATTGACAGGAAGTGGGAGGATTTTATTTCCATGGAGAAATTGATCTGAAGCAATTTGTTTTTCTTTTTCTCCTTAGATTTTGTATAATGTTGTAATCAAGAAAAAGGAGCTGAATATTTACTTAATTAGGATAAATCATTAATTTTTGTGTCTCATGAACTCTGAAAGCCTTTCACCTCTTTAATGAAAGGAGAGAGAAACTAAACTACTTGATTCCTGATTCTCCTGGTTTCTTAAATCTCTCTAATCCATGCATTTCTATTCAGGAGAAATACATACCTTGTAGTAGGATGAAAAATAATCCTTCATATTGATCATGGAATTTAGATCTGAGAAGAAAATATGAATTCATAGACAAAAGTAATGTTAAAAGACTACCTAAAATGAATGCACTTTATATTTATGGAAAGATACCAATTCTAAGTCAATTCAACAAATATTTATTGAGCATTTATACAACAATCATTTGTTGATGGTATTTTATGCAAGAAGCATGATTTTAAATGTTATAAGGATATAAAAATAAGTTATAATATTCATGTCCTGTTTGGAACAGAGGGGACTGTATTGATAAGTATATTTTTTTATTCTGTAGCAAATTTCATTCCCATCATCAATCGTTCTTTTATTAGAAAGAAAACCATTTTATTGATTCCCATCTATGGGCCAAGAACTTCCTAAAATAATGTGCTAAGACAATCAAGGGTAAGGATTGGAATATCTTACAAAAATTAACACAATCAGATGTTAACTTACATCTTCTGTAAATGTGTAAGTTCGCTAACCTATAGGTTGAGTTTTTTAGAAGAGAAATTTGCTTAGAGTTTAAGTGGTACCAGATGAGGGAGAATGAATGTTTTAGTCCATATAAGTTAATGGTGTAATTAACAGCTTTAAAGTTCATTTCTTGTAAAGAAAATTTAATTTTGTGCTCAAGCACAGTTCAGTTAAGTTTGCAGAATTGCTAAGCATAGTTCCTCGTTCAATTGATCAGCCAAAGTTTGGGTTTGAATTATGTGGTCTATGTCACATGTCTCTATTGCACTACAATGGAAACAAAAGATCAAAATAAATTTGAGGCTCAAGTTTTCTAAATGTGTATAGAAAAGGTGTAGAGAAGCCACAATGCATTGCAAATACGTGAGGATTGTATACATTTTGCAGTTACAGTGTTCACAGGGGAAAATCAGGCAAAGAAATCAGTTTCTAAGATTAAGTCTAATCAACAGTTTAGTATAAATTTCATGTTTTGCTTTTTTGGTTTCTGTGTTTGTTGTTTTGGTTTTTGTTTGTTTGATTTTTATAATGTTGGGTGATTTGCTCATAGAAGACAAGCAACCTACCCCTTAATTATATCCCCAGGCCCCATTGTAAATTTCTTATAGAAGTATAGAATATTTTTAGTTAACACTGACATGCAAATCTATTTTAAACAGTTTTGAATTATAATCATATTTTTTCTCCCTCAAAACTTTTCAGCTGCCCTTCAACTTTCAAAACCAAGTATTCCTGTAAGAAAAATCTATAATCATTGTCCACTCTAGTCACTTTTATAAATTCTAGTTGAGTCTTAGAAAGAACTGTAGTTCAATTATTATAACTGTTTATGCTCTTATCTACACTATTATATGTTAATAAAATAAGACATATATTTAAACACTTGAGATTATTAGAAGAAAAATCCATTCTATCTAATTTGTAAGAGGAAATAGTGTTAAACATTTGTAAATCAAATAATTAATTTTCTCAAAACTGAATGTCCATTAATATTGTTTAAAATAGTATGCTTTATTTACACATATATGATTTGGTCTCTTTGGGTAGTTTGCCATTCTTATATTCAAAAATTCCTAAACACACTTGTAAGACACAATGCATTTTAAAATAAATATTTTTAAATAAAGACAATATTAGCAGCCTCAAACATCTCATAGGTAAGTAAAACAATGTATTTCAGGTTTAATTATATTTTGTTTACATACAATGTAGGAAAACACAATATAATCAATTAAAAACAAAAAGATACTGGAAATCTAAAAGAAAAATTTGGGTCACAGACAAAACAATCAAATATTTCCAGTAAAATAAAATTTCTTTTAGCACTTATTTCTAAATTCTTCAGATAAGTCATTAGATTGCCTTGAGAGGCCCATGAAAAAAATTCTTATTTGCTCAAAAAAAAATACAGTATTTATTGTTGAGTTTCACTCATCAATAGATGTTTTAAAAGCACAATTTTCTAAAGTAAGTGTTAAGAAAAATGTATAACCTTCCAAAATTCAAAATGTATCTATTTATAAATTAATACATGTGTAATAAAAGAGAATGTGAACCATTAAGATATACATAATGCTGCGTGTACCATATATGAATATTAACAAGTTACAATACATTTGAATGATTTCATCATTGATATGATATTTATATAAACAAATTCCCCCTCAGTATTCTCACAAAAGTCCTGTTTATTATATACATTGTTCATTCACTTATAGCAGTGAATAGATATTGTTGCATTAAAATTTAGAAAATACATTTATTACCACAATGCTTTGCTTAATACAAGTCATATTTATTCATTCACATTCATAAAAATGTCTTCAAACATTGTTATGGTACTGTTAAATATCATTTACAGTGTAGCTAATTATCTTGGCACTTCTCCATTATTAAACAATGAGTGGAGCATACCATAATCTTCTCATATCTTCTAAAGCTGTACAGATTAATATTGGTGAAAAGCATATAGTATATTCATGTGTTAGCTTGGGATACCATAATAATATTCCATAGGTTGGGTATCTTAAACAATAGAAATTTATTCTAGTAATCCTCAAGGCTAGGAAATCCAAAATCCAATTGACAGTATGGTTATTTTCCAGTGAGATTTCTCTTTCAGGATTGCATGAAGACAACAACTTTCTTCCTGTGTCCCCATATGGTGGAAAATGATTTTTTTTCCTTTTATATGCAGGCACAGTTCTATTGTATCAAGTTATTCCTTATGATCATATTTAACCTGGGTCAGCTTTTTATAGACTTTATGTCCAGTACATTCATGTAAATGGCTGGTGATTTAACATCCTAATTTCAGGGGAGGAGGCAGCCATTTCTCCATATAGTGCATAGATTCTACCAAATAACTGAAAATGTACTTGCATACTAATTCGTCTTTAAAGTTATGATCCCTTTAAACAACAGTTTCTACTAGAAGCAGTTTACCATTCTATCATATTAGAGATAAGAATGCTCATATGTAGAATATTTCCCAAAGAGAATGCTCATGAAATAAGCTGTGAATTATACAACATTTTTTATTATACTGCAACTTGCAGGAAATCATAAAAGGGAAGACTTAGACAATATTAAATCAATTAACAAGCACTGCAAAGATGTGCAGTGGCAAAAATTAGAAAGTGTATCAATTGACCCTTTCTGACACATTTTCTGCCATGCAGGAATAATTAAACAAATTACATTGAAATAGAATTATTTTCATTTTTTGTCACTCCATATTCTCTTCTAAAAGTTTTTCAAAACACTCACATAATTAGCGATGTCCAGAAAGCTCATTTGTCATAATATTGGTTTCTCCCTCTCCGAATCACATTCCTATGCATAAGGAATGCTCTACTGAATAAGACTGCTTCTGACTCAGGGAAGCTACTGAGAAGAACTTTACCGGTGCTAAGATGTGACTTAGTAAAATGGGTAATTAGATACACACACTTAGCAATTTAAATCTGTGATTAGGAGCACAAATCATCACACACAGTAAGGGATCTGCTTGTGCATTACCAGCAGAGGCAGCAGCAACATTGGGTTGGCATGTCCAGTATCAGTAGCTGCACCTGCAACTATACCTGCTAGCCTGTGGCAGAGGGGTCAAAGGTGGTGCTGGGGGCGCAGAATATCAACGCACTCATCATCGGTGCCCTCTAGTGTGATTTTTCATTTGATTTAGACATTTGATTTTTTTATTCTTGCCTGTATTCTGATCCTAGTTATATGACCAAATTAGAGGATTCTTGAGCTAATAAAATCCTTCCAATAAACTCACTCTTGTGCTTCAGTGATCGACAATCGTGTCTATTGCCTGCTTTTGGAAGAACCAAATAACTGAAAAATGTATACTACCCTGACTTCTCTTTTTAGTTTTTGATTGATGCAATATTTATGCTGTGTCTCCTATTAGAAAAATGTCACAAAGCACTTCAAATCAATAAACTTAAAAATGAACTCTTCATTTTGGACCAAGCCTTAATATTTTGCCAGTGTTTCCAATGTACGTGAATGGTACCACCATAATCCATTCAACTGTGTAAATTAGTCTTAACTCAATTTCTTACTCTTTCCCCATATTTGGTCATCAGCAAGTCATCTGACTACTTTTTTCTGATAAGAGCTGCTTCAGGTTTATAAGCCCTCTATTGTCCAGAGCATAAATGGGCATCTAGAAGGACATCACATGGTACTACTGTGGCTTGTGTCTAGATGTACTCCAAAAGCCTCATGCAGTCTTTTTTGAAGGTAGCTAAATCTGGAATGTATGATGCTGGGATTAAGGGCATGTTATTACTAAACCACTACACATGAGTAATTGGTTTGACACCAGCCTAATTCCAGTAGTCTGAATAAGACAAAAGGAGCAGAAAGACACTGTTAAGGCCCCTTGTTTCTTTTTGATGTCTTCCTCTGCCAATAACTGTTGCCCTTATTACCTTTGCTACCTTGTGCATGCTACATTGTTTCTCCTCTACGGTGCCTGTTTGCCATCCCTGACTTGGAGACAGCCTATTATTGACTGAAACTTCTGCAAACTGTGAGCAAATAAACCCTTTCCCCTTTAACTTTGGGTGTCAGGTATTTTTGTCTCAGCAAGGAGAGAGAGGTAACTAAGTAATGCAGGTACTTAGGAAAAAGGATGCTGTTAGATCTACAAAGCTGTGGAAATGGTAAAGTGTGACAAGGTCAAGATACAAGGCCATTGAACCTTGGCTCTGGTTGTATCCTATTAATCCACTGTTTATGAATGAGAAAGCACAAACCTTTCATGAGCAGTGTGAGAGATCCAAGACCAATCCTTGCTTCTTGATCAGAATTGATCGACTAAAGGTTAAGCTTTGATACCTTTCTCTAAGGATCCCTAAACCCTTTCTTGGAAGTCAGCTTGTAGGAGATAATTTTTAGATAAATTAATACTAATCTTTCACTTATACAATTGAAATAGTAAAGCTTAACAAAAATATTGTCAAATTTTCTATTTTAATATTATTTATTGATGTTAATGGAGCTGATGTAGTAATATGTTCTTTCTACAATTCTTTTTTCCCATGTTGAGATATATCCATTGGATTCCATTGTTTAATTTTTTAGGGGTTTTTTCCCCCCCTGGTGAGTTACTGTTGTAGTACATATCCACACACAGATTTTAAATGTAATGAGGAGGAAAAGAGAAAGAGCAGTGGTAACTACTTTTTTTTCAGTAAGTAGGATGGAGTTAGGTGAGGAAAGGAAGAGCGGTGAGTCAATTATATTGAATTTTTTTATTCATTTAGTTTATTGGTACATATTAGGTATACAATATGACATTCATCATTGGGAACTTGTACCTTTACATGATATATCTTGGTTCTTAATTTTTTCCCATTTCCTTGCTCTTCCTTTAACCCCTCCACCCCTCCCTATTTATAAAAACTTTTTTCTGTTTTAATCTTTTCTCATATTTATTCCTTGCCCATCTTTCCTTTCCCCTTCGCCTGCCACTTCCCCTTCTCCTTTGCACCTTTTCTTCCTATTTCACATTATCTGTTATACATTGTGATCCTTATTTACACTTTCAGTTTCTCATACCAGAGAAACTATTCAGTATTTACACATGTGTGTCCTATTTAGTTCACTTAGGAGTATGGCCTCAATATGCATCCATTTAGCTATAAATGTCTCTAGCTTCTCATTCTCTCTTGAAATCAGTATGTAGATACCTTAAAAAACTAAGATTAGAGGTCCCATTTGACCCAGCTATTCTCCTGCTGGGTATATTACCCAAAGAATTAAAAGCATCATACCACAGCGATATATGTGCACCCATATATATGTGTTTGTAGCAGCACAGTTTGTAATAACTAAAACTGCGAAACAGCCCAAGTGCCCATCAACTGGAGGCTGGCTAAAGAAGATGTGGGGGATTTTTAATAAAATCATATTGAATTTTTAATCTCAAAAGTTTAAATACCCTGATACTAGGAAGGAATATTGCAAGGTGGCACTTCTTCCAACTCTCTCTAGCTGTGGAACTTTGGGTAAGTTTCTTGGATTTTTTTATGCTCTATATCATAACATGCAAAATGAGGCAGTATCACCCATATGAGGGCTGTTATGAGGAATAAGGAAGTTGCATATTTAATGGTTTGACCATAAATACTTATGCGCACTAGGTGAGTCACTTGGTACTTAACAATGATAGATGTTGAATAACATATTTGGAAAATTGAATATTTCTGTCATATGATCAATCACTCCTAATTTTTGTCCATCAGAATAAATTCAAATTTTCATTTATCGAGTTTGTATGTCATTGCATAGAAAGTTGTTACCAGACTTTTTGGTCTGGCTATCTGTACAGAACTTTTTTCTTTTTTTAAAAGAAAAATCATTTTCACAGTGCTGAGGACTGAACTCAGGGCTTCTCATATGCTACTCAAGAACTCTAGTACTAGGCCATAACCCCAAGCCTTCTTTATTTTGTTTCTGTGTTCAGTAAGTTGTTGTCTGAATGTCTATGATTTTATACCTTCATAGTCTATGACCTTCTAATGACAAAAAAAAAAAATAAAACCTCAAACTTAAATTATTGCCATGATAAAGTATCAGGTTTCATTATGATTTGATATAATTGAAAAACTATCAATTTTGCCAAGCATGCAATTTTCCACATATTAGTTGGATTCTGCCTATAAAATTTCCAAATATGTTACATAATACAAAGCAAGACTAAAGACTGAAAATATATCTTTGCTCATTGTGCAGTAATTTAAAAGTCCGTTTAATCAATGTTTATTATATGAGGAAACAGCTTTTCACACTTGTACACCCCAACCCTCTTATATTGTCTTACACATGGCAGAGTATAGAATTGTTAAATTGATGCTTCTTACTCTGATTTATTTTTCTCTTTTTTTTTAATATTATATGATTTTTAAATTTTATCAATTTTATCTTGTTTGTTTTATGGAGTAGAATATCAAAGGTGTCTTCCCATGCTTCAAAATATTCTGTGTGATAGCTAATTTCCTATGGAAACAGCATTTCAGTATGTGCACATTTATTAATTATTTTAAGTGTTATTTGTGATTATTAAAATGTACTCACTTAAGCATGTATTTTTAAAAGTTTCAGCAAAAAGGTATACCGCCAAAATCAATATATAGAACATTTCCTTGCCACATAAAATTCTTTTTTGTTTCTTTTGTATAAACAGCTCCTCTCTATCTCATCTTGGCCTCAGGAAATGACTCATCACCTTTGGGTCTTTATAGGTCAGATCCATCTTTTCTAACTTTTCATATAGATAGAATTCTGCATTCTAGCTTTTCTTGCTCAATAGAAGAAGAAAATGGTTTTGAGATTTATTTATGTTGTGGATATCAGTGATTCATTGCTTTTCATTGCATAAATATAAAACAGTTTGTGTATTCATCTATTGATAATTAAGTTGTTCCCTGTTTCTTGCATTTATGAATAAAGATGCTATAAATAATAAGGTATATATCTCAGGATTAGCAAATATTTGCATTTCTTTTTTTTGTAAATTTCTGAAAGTTACATTATAAAGCCCTATGATACATGGATAATCTAGTTTTGATGAAGTTTAATTTACCTTTTTTCCTTTTATAATGCATGTGTTTTATATCTTAAAAATTTTTGTATAATCAAGCTAACAAAATTTTCTCCCATGTTTTGTCTAAAAGGTTTAAAAATTGAGCTCTTTTATTTTAGCTTATGATGCATTCATTTAAAATTTTAAAATATATTTTTATTTTGAATTTATGCATAGTAATTGTAGACATTGATGGAGTAAAATAAGACATTTCAATATATTTATACAATGTGTAATGCTTAATACAGGCTAACATATCTCTTACGTCGAGCACATATTTCTTTGCTTTTGGAACATTCAATATCCATTCTACTAGCTATTTTGAAATATTCAATTAATTACTGTCAATTATGGTTATTATAGTGTTCAATAGAATATGAGTTTTCCTATCTATTTGCACCACTATATCTATTGACCATCCTCTCTTCATTCCTCTCTCTCCCTGCTCAATTCACTTCCTAGGGTATAGCAACCAATATTCTATTCTGTGCTTCTTTGAGATCAACAATTTTCAATTCTATACATAAGTCAGATCATGTGATTTATTTTTTCTATGCCTGACATATTTCATGTATGTGATATTCTCAAGTTCCATCCAACAAAGTTTCTGCAAATGATACAACAACATTTATATAGCATAATTTCATATGCATTCATCACATTTTCTTTTCCCACACCTGTCAGTGGCACTTAGATTGATTTCATATTTCAGCTATTATGAAGAGTACTGCAATAAACATTCTTTTCAAAAATTTTTAAAGAATGGCTGTTCCAACAGTGTTCTCCAACTATAAATGCCTTGTGTCTGTTACAGGAGCTGAAGAAAGCCTCCAGCTTACTGTTTCCCTGTTGAACAACATCAACACCACTTTTGACTTAGGGTTGAGCTTGCAAAATGGACTGTGTCTGTCATGTGCTTAGACCCCTTCTTTACTGGGCCACAGTAGGTATCTGTGCTCTGCTCTTTGTATCTATGCTACACTCCCATTGGAGTCTGAGGCTCCACTGCAGATACTCCAGTTAAGTAGCTGTTCTGCATGTTTTTGCTGTTGTTTTAGCCCTTTGTTTTAGAGTGAAATGTGCCTGACATGCCCAGACAACCATCTTACTTTTCTTTCTGTTTCTTTCCTTTAATTTTTGTCTATAATGTATGGTAAGAACTGAGGTTCAGTTTTTTACATATGTATATCTAATTGTTCCTGTACCATTTCTTGAAATGATTACTCTTTCTTGATTTTGGGATAGTGACACTTTTATGGAAAATCAGATAGTCATATATGTGTAGTCCTATTTCTCGCCTCCACTTTATTCTATTTATCTCCATTCATTCTCTTTTATTTATCTGTATTTCTCTATACAAATATAAAATAAGGAGGATCTATTGCAACTTTATTTCAATATGTTTTTAAATATGAACTTCAAGATTTGGATGATACATTACATTGGATTTAAATTTTTTAATTAATTTATTTTATTTATTTGGTACCAGGGATCAAATTCAGCACCTTTGCTTGCATGGCAAGCATTTGAAATTTTTAATTTCCAGGGACACCTCACTTATATATACAATTAAAAGTGATTTTTGTAATTTGAATTTGTATTCTATGATCTTAGTAGACATACTATTATTAGTTCTCATATTGTTTTGTAAAATTATCAGGATTTTTTAGCTATACAACACATCAACTCTGAATGTAGTATTTTACTTCTTAGTTTCCTGTTTGTATAATTTTTATTTTTCTTCTCTTACTAAACTAGTTAGGATCCCCATTATTATGCTGAGTAGAAGTGATAAGAGCAGACATTCTTGTCTTGTTGTCAATCTTAGAGGAAAATATTGTTAGATGTTATCTCTAGACTGTTCATATTGACATATATCAAATTGTTGAAGCTTTATTGCTAGAGTAGTAGGAAATTACATCCTAATAGAATGCTGAAGTGGTTTATGTGATGTTTGACATATTCATGTGGCTTTCTTTAGATGATTATTTGCATTGATTGATTTTCAAATATTAAACTATCCCCCGAAAAAGTATTGATAGGTGGTATATCATAATTTTCATCATTGCTGAGTTCAGTTTGATAAAACTCCTTTTATAATGTTGCATCTAGATGCACAGTAGAGTCAGTCTGTAGATATTCATCAGGTAATGACATCTGGAGATTAACTATTCTGTACTTTTTACTTTCCTAATAGTATTCTGAACACAATATGGGTTTATCATAGTTGTTCCATATCATGGTATTCTCTTTATTTAAATAGCCTTACTCATATTCAATTGCCTAATTTTCACATCTTTTAAGACTTCTCTAGGTCTTCTATAGGTCCTTCTATAGGTCCCAGAGTGGGTCACCCAGTGAACTATATTTCTTTTTCTGTCTGATCTCTCTATTGTTGTTCAATTGACTATTTATGTCCCATTTTCATTCACTAGAATCTGAAATCCGGAGAGCATGAAAGGAGCTAATTAAGGTTATATAAGCAATATGGCAAGAAAACTGTGCTAGGTGTGATAAAATTCATAAATAAATTGATGAGTTGAACTTACTATTCTGTGAGGACTTGGAGGAATCTTTAATTCAATGTAGTCTAAGAATACTTTTTTGTTTTGGGGCTGGGGATGGAACGCAGGTCTTTAAACATGCTAACATGCTTTTTATCATGAGCTGTAATGCCAAACACAGAAATTTTTAACAACAGTTTCAATAATGAACAATATTAAAACTTACTTTATAGGTCGATATAGAATTTATTTTAATCCTATTTTAGTATGTTAAAAAGAGATCCCTGTGCTGGGGCTGGGATCTGAAGTTTAGCTTCCTAAGGCACATGGATGGTCAGAGAGGGGGATCTAATCAAAAGTGCAGCCAACATAAGAAGGTAAAGAGGATGCTCCTGTTGGAGCCATAGCCCTCACTGAAGAAGAGTAGAAGGCACAGATGTGGATCTGACTTCTTGGCGAAATTCTCAGATTCTTGCAAAATAATACACCCCAGCTGAAGTTCCATGATTACAGACTACATGGCAGCAATGAAGTAGGGAAGCTCCAAGATCTGCAATTGAATGGTCAGGTGTTCTGAAACAAGGGGCATCAAAGAAAGGTAGAAACAGGAAGGCAGACAGAAGAAGAAACTCAACAGATCCAAATCTAGTATCAGGGTGACTTGGAAAGGGAAGCTGGATTGCATTGAGATGCAGCACTCCTCACACCCCAGGTCTGGTGTAAATGGCATCATGAGGGAGAATTCAAATTTCTGAGGGAGGAAGCCAGCACTGAAGAAGTGGTGAGACCACTGGAAAAGGCTCCTACCCTTTCTGCCCTCCTCACCAGGAAGAAGAAGACAGACAGGGAGATATTTGGAGTCCAGGGCATCAGAGAAAGTGAAAGTTGATGAGAGATGTTTGACAGGGTACTGGCAGGAACTTGTGGAAGCTGCAGGTACATAAGTGGCTCTGATTAGGGACCCAAATTGAAGTGCTGAGAAGACTGCAGCAACATGAGCAGGTCGTCTATGAATGGCTAGACATTGGAGAGAAATGAGGCCAAACTAGCCCCATTCTTCCCCTAAACACTGGGAGTGTTCATACTTAAGGGACTTCCTGTTCACTGCTTGTGGCCTACCGTCAGACTCAGAATGGGAGACCCAGTATGCCCTGCCAGGGATTGCTGAATGCAGTATCGAGGCCCACAGGGAGCCAGAGAGTGGCAACCTAGCCAGAGGGCATTCAGTGGCACACTTGGCAGGTAGCTTGGGGAGGTAGAAATCAGAGAAAACTTTTCCCTTGCAGGGAAAGGAAGAGGAATCAAGATGATCCTGGTGGAAACCAGTAAAAGTTGAGTACTAGGCCAATCACATTGCAGCCTTCTCTCCTTAAATGATCCAAAGGGTTACATATTAAGACAAAGGCAAAGACCCAAAGGTAGCAATGCCCAGCACTTGCAGCTGAGAGGTCAGCTTGGAGAGCCAAACAAATCTACAAACCTCTTCACTTGATGTCAGACAGATGGGAAGGTCATGGCGGGGACCAGCATGGAAACCTGAAATAACTGAGGTGCTATGAACTGGGAAGGGTGAGAAGAGATAACTTGTGGACACAAGGATGGTTACAGAAGGGCAGGGGAGCAGGAAAGAGCCAGGGCTGGAGGTCCACTCAGGCCTTCTCTATAGGGCAGCGCTTCCCTACACTGTATTTACAATTGTGTGCTTTTTGTTTTTGTTATTGTTTCTTATTCTTTTTTGCATTCTTTTTTATTCTTTCTTCTCTTGTTTATCCCTTTATCTTCCCTCTCTTCCCTTCTTTCTTACCTCTAGTGTATATGTAAAAGTGTCTCACCATCTCAAGCTAGGGCTCCACACATCCACAAATCATATCCCATCTCTTCAACTTCCCGTAAAAACCCCACCTCTTGCTGTGCCCAGTGTCATGGCTCTCTCAGCAAAATATCCTGTATCTTCAGTATATCAAAAGACAGTAAGAATTAATCAGTGCTTTAATCTAAATAGTACCTTTCATGGGCAAGAGAGGGTGACCATCAAAACTGTGTACTGAGTAACCAAACACAAGCTAACTATCAACACAAATATGGGTTCCCACATTTTCACAGCTTCCCTCAATTTCCAGTTACATTTCCCTTCTTCTGTCTCTCCTCTCACTATCCCATAACTATCCTCTCAAACTTCCTCAACAATAGCCTTCCCCTCCAGCTATAAAAATAATTGAAATACCATCAAATATCCCATTTTTATCTATTAAAAATCTCTCCTTCTCTCCTTACTGATTTAACCCTTCTTTATTTTTCTTTCTTCTTTCATTTTTCCTCTATATCTCAGTCTGTTGATAGCCATACAATATAGTCTGTAAGGGGCATTGATAAAAGGGTGACATTTTTAAAACAAGTTTTAGTGTGCATGATTGATGTATGGTTGGATCTGATGTTGGATCAGCTGGGATTCTCCCCATACTACTTATCAACTGGGTCCAATCTTATTAAACTCAGAAAGTTGAAGAATAAATGAATACCAAAAAGCAACTAAAGCCAAAATCACAGCACTGGGAAGTAAATACTAACTAAAGTAATCTTCATATTAGCAACAGATTTTCTTCATTCTAATTGATCCTCAACCCTTGTAAAACAACAATAACAACAATAAAAACTATAGAAATATGAATAAAAAGCAGCAAAATGCCTCCAAAATTTTCTAACTCACCTAAAGTGATAGTTCCCCACTGGCTATCAATGGGTTGTAAAATGGAAACCACAAGTTAAAGTGATAAATGAAAAAGCAAACAAGGAAAGAACAGTTCAATAAGGTGTTTAGCAAGTTTAAATAAATATGAAAGAATCAAGATAATTCCTTACATATTATCAGATCATACTGTAATGAAAATAGAAATCATTGAAATTATGTAAACACATGGAAATTAAACAATACATTTTGAATAACCAATGGGTCATAGAATAAATGAAAGAAGAATTCAAACACTTCCTAGAATTAAATCATAAAGTCATTATAACATACCAGAACTGATGGGATACAATGAAAGCACTTTTAAGAGGGAAGTTTATCTCTATGAATACTTACCATAAAAACAATCTGATCCCAACTAAATAGCCAAATGATGTACCCTAAGGCTCTAGAATAATAATTCAAATTCTAAACTAATACAACATAGGAAATGATAAAGATCAAAGCACAAATTAATGAAATTGAGACTAAAATATATACAAGGAGTTAACAAATCAAAGAGCTGTTCTTTGAAAGATAAAGCAAAATAAACAAACACTTAGGCAAGCTTTTGAAAAGAAGGATAAGACTCATATCAATGAAATCAGAAATGAAAAAGACAAAATGAAAACACCCTTAAAAGCACGATGATTATACATAATTACTTTAAAACATGTTTTCCAATAAATTAGAGAATCTAGAGAAATGGATAGATTTCCAGATGCATATGAATTTCCAAAACTGCACCAAGGAGGTATAAAAACACTGAACAATACAATAACAGGTGATGAAACTGAGTCAATAATAAAAACCTATCAGTGAAGAAAAGGCCAGGATCTGATGGATTCACTGGTTAGTTCCACAAGAACTTCAGGCAAGATATAACAAAAATACTCCACAGAGTCTTCAATAAAATTCAAAGAGGAGGGAATACTCCAAAAATCATTCCTGGAAGCTAGCATTACCCTCATATCAAAACCAAACAAGAATTTAACAACAACCAAAAAAGAAAAAAAGGATGAAAAAAAGAGAAAAAGAAAGAAATGAATTCTTTTGAAAACATATTAGCAAAAATTCTCAACAAGATACTAACAAACAGAATGGAACAAATCATTTAAAAGATCATACCTCATGATTGAGTTATCTTCATTCCCAAGATGTAAGGATGGTTCAACATGCATAAATCAATAAATGTAAGACAATACATAAACAGAAGTAAGGGAAAATTATATAAACATCTCAACAGACACAGGAAAAGTCTTCTACAAAACCCAATGTTCACTTATGATAAAAGAGAAAAAAAACTGAGGAAAACAGGTGTAGAAGAAACTTGTCTTGACCTGATAAAAGACATTTATGGCAAACCCATGGCCAACATCATATCAAACTGGGGAAAACTTAAAGCTTCCCCCTAAAATAAGGAATGCGATGAGGTTGTTCATTCTCAGCACTCCTGTTCAACATAGTACATGAAAAATTATCTAGATCTATCAGGCAAGAGAAAGAAATAAAAGGGATACTTAGAGGAAAGAAAGAAGCCACATTATCTTCATTCACAGACAGTGTGGTCCTGAACAAAGAAGACCCAAAAAGTTCCAGCAAAGACACCTAGAACAAAGTAGCGAGATAGAAAATTAAATTTATACCAACAATGAATACATTGAGAAAGGTATCAAGCAAACAATACTATTCACAATGGCTTAAAAAATTAAGTACCTAGGTATTAACCAAGGAAGTGAAAGTCCTCTACAATTTACACTGTAGAATTCTGATAAAGGAAATTGAAAAGGACACAAGAAAATGGAAAGATACCTCTGTCCTGGATAGGCAGAACCAATATTGTCAAAGTGGCCATATTGCCAAAACTGATATATAGATTTAGTGAAATCTCAATCAAAATAACAAAAGCATTATTCACAGATCTTGAAAAGAATTCTAAAATTTAAATGTAACCAAAAGATACCCAGAAGAGCAAAAGCCATCCTGGGCAACAAGAGCAAAGTAGGAAGAATTACAGTCCCAGATCTCAACCTATACTACAAAACTTGCAATGGTAAAAACAGCATGGTAGTGGCACAAAAACAGACATGTGAATCAATGGAGCAGAATAGATGATGCAGAAACAGCCCAAAACACACTCAAAGATCAACCTTTGACAAATGACCAAAAACATATGGTAAAGAAACTATAGACTCTGAAACAAATGGTGCTAAGAAAACTGCTTATCCGCATGCAGAAGATAGAATCTATCATCAGCCTTATCTTTCTGCTTGAACATTGTTCCTTCTGCTGCCTTGAACCTAGAGGATTCTTACTCCCTTCTTGGAGACTACAGAGATTTGAAAGTATCAAATAATTTTCTGTTACAACAAACTATTGGGTCTCCTCTATGGACATTTTCTATAATCTTGTTTCATATCATGTAATTTTTAATGATAGCCTCGTGAATTATTATTGTTTTTGTTCTTCCTTTTTGTCCACCTTTAGAAGTATTATTAATTCAATATTTAAAATTTGTTTATAATTTCAGTATTTCAGAACTAAACTGAAGATTTATTTTTACATCTCAAATTAATGCTAACTGAAGATATTAACCTTTATTTCTTTTGCAATCATGAAATTTTTCCTATTACTAACATTAATATTCCTCATCATTTATCTTCTTAAAACTGCGGTAAGCTCAACTCCAAAATACTTTGAAAATAGTTTTCCTTTCTTCTCCACACTGCCTCTCAAGAATTTTTTTTTTCTACATGTTTCATAAAATACATTCTGGTCCTTGTGCATATAACAAAATGTGACCTACTGATTGCCAACCCCAGAGTTTTCTGACTGTCTTGATTCTGCTCAATTTAACAGTGGCCTTGCCTGCAATCAATCACAATGTTCTCGTCACTTGGCTTCACAGGATAGGAATACTTTCTCATCTTGCATCTTATCTTTCCAATCATCCTTCTTGACTATGTAGCAAAGACACTTCCTAAAGCTCCTAATATGCCACTTAGAGTATACAATTAAAGTCCAGGGTTAGTTGATGCACCATGGGATCTCTTCCGACTGCTGTGTCTCCGGGATTTATAGTCATAATAGATGCACACAGAGCCTTATATAGAAACAGAATGTATCATTGAATCATAATGTGCTTCTTTATAAGTGCCCCATATTCAGAATTTTGGAGTTTTGTTCCTGAAACAGACAGAAGTTTCTAGTGCAGGATACTTCTTATATTTTAGAAATACAGAAAAAAGACTAAATTTTCCCTTAATTGACAAAATTTAGGAATAAAAAGTCAGATATTAATAGTAACTAAGGCAATATAATCACTATATTTATCCTCTATAAGATAAGGCAATGCATTGATCTAAGAAAAGTATCTGAGAAAAGGAAATGGAACCAAAAAACCAAAAAAAGTCAATTATAAAATATTCTATATGTTTTCTTTTAAGAAAATATACTACACACACTAAACAATTTGCAAATTAGCCTTTCAAGTGAAATGCATCATCTCAACTAAAAACAATAGTGCAGTTTCTTCATCTAGTTTCTCAGTTTCCTAAGCAATTTTTATCTGTTTAAATGATTCAAATGTTAAAATACATATTATTTTGTAACCAATAAGTTTCATAATTAAAGATCCTGAGATACTTGATTTTACCAGGGTTGCAAATTCTTTGCATAAGGCAATTGGATGGTATTAAAATATCTCATATTTGTCACTTACCTGTCTTAAGGTATACAGTTTACTGACCTATGTAGTACAACTTTTTTTTTAATTTAAGCTTGAAGAAATTACTGTCGGATTTATTTTGAAAACACAGCATTTATGAAGTGGAAAGGACTCAATATAGGCATCAGAAGAATCAGGTTTGAACAATTGTTCTTCCAATTCTCCATTGCATAACCAACTATTGAACTCCATGGATTCAGTGTTGAGAGATACCCAATTACTATAAAACTGAGATGCATGATAAAGCTTTTGAGGGACTATGCATGACATATTATTAAAGTATCCTCATTGAACAAAACATCTAAGGAGTTTTCTTACTCCACACTAACCAGTCCTGGGTTGAATATAATACTGAGGTCATGATGGAGGCAGAAGTTAGACCTCCATACTAAGAGTCAAAGTCTTAGTAGCTGGAAGCAGAGGGAGGAACTAGCTAGTGAAGATGACCAAATTCTTGGAAACTGGGGCCTTTGAAACAGGGAGAAGAGACCTAAGCAGTAGAGAAATGTTGCAGAAAAGTGTCAGAGTAAAGGCACCATTCAGAATCTAAAGGAACAAATCTTTCCTGAGACAGAGAACAACTGCAGGTTCTGTGAAAAACACGATGTGAGCAATACTAATATGGAAAGCTTGAGCCTTAAACTCCCACTTGAGACTTGCAATGGCTCCTGCTTGTGAGAACATTCTGGCTACAAGGAGCTAAGGAAAATTCTCTCCACACCAAAGAATCACACATGCTTCCAATGATTATTAAAATATAAATAATAATGACTGCCCATGTGTAATATACACAAAAAAATTTAGAGTAACACATTCTGTTAAAAAAGAAGACCAAAGAAAGAAAGAAAAAAAGGGAAAAAAGAAAGCTCTTTTCAAAGTCTCTTGCCAAGAACTTTGAAAAATATCATATCAGTAAAAATTCCTGGGTCTCACCTACATTCAGGAAAATGGCCATATCTTCCCAAAGTAATACTGTAAGTAGTGCAGACTTTCCTCAGCAAGGACATCCTAGGTAATTCTGACCAATACTCTTGGTGAGAACACTTAGGAAAGATGTATAAATAGTAATGATCATTTGCTCAAGGATATTTTGGATCTAGGGAGGCAGTAAAAATCATGGGGATAGTGTACACATTAAGGACTAAAAGGTATAATAAATAATGTGAAATAGGAAGAAAGGAGAAGGGGAAGAGGGAGGGGTAGGAGGAAAGAAGGGAATGGAATATGAGAAAAGGAAAAAATGGAAACAAAGTCTTTGTAAATAGGGAGGGATGGAGGGATGAGGGGAGGGCAGGGGAAGGGGAAAAATAAGAACCAAGAGACATTATGTAAAGGTGTAAATTTCCAATGATAAATGTCATTATATTGTATAACTAAAATGCACCAATAAAATTAATTTTTTTAAAAAGACAAAACCCAAATAGAGGTGAGGTTGATATTTGAAACCTATTTCCTATAAGATCTCCCAATTCCAGAGTAGGAGACTGAGAGGCTGAGAATATCAGCCTCAGATGTTCTGTACTATCAGAGATATTACATCTTTAAGTCTTTGAGAGATAAAGTGGAATCCAGAATATTCTGTAAAAGGAAAAAGGAGACAGAGAATGGGGATGGGAAGAAGAAAATGAAAAGAGATAGAAACAGATGTACCGAGACAGATAAGCACACACACATGCATACACACATGTGTGCGTGCACGCACACAGAGAGAAAAATTGATAAACCCACTGAACCAGAAATAGCTAGTCAATCACAATATTGTCAACTTTCAAATATGTACTTACTTGAAAATATCCTCCAAACAAAAAAGCAAATAAATGTCTTCTGTAGTAGCAGGAAAAATGTCAATAGATTGACACTTGAAAATGCAGACAGAAATTAAGAAGAATGAGAAAATATACATATACACATTAATCTAAATATTTGTCTTGTATATTAAATAAAAATGTTTATTTGGAGTGCATGTGTTAAATAAAATAAGAATATGTAAACTGATATAGGAAAAATAGCTAACATATTTAAATTATTTGCATAGGCCAGGGAGAAAAAAAAAGCCAATTAGATATATCTTTTGGTGACTCTTTTCTAATGAAACTCCATATGAATGGAGAAATGAGTTATAGAATAAGTATAAATATACTTATTTTTATATAGTTTCATGTGCTTTTTGTTTATTGCCCTTCCTAATCACTTTTTAATGCTCTATAAATTAAACAAGACAATTCTCATAGATAGTGTTTGAAAACCAATAGCTTTATTTAATCAGAATAACAGGAATTTTAATTATACAGTGATGTTGAAAGAGCCCAAACCATTCCAAAATGCTTCATGATTGCAGTCCATGACAAAGTTCAGAATTGAAATAACGAGGATCCACTATAGGGATAAATTACTTTCAGTTTAGATTAGTCCTTTTGCTTTGAATTTTGATGATTGAATTTTAATATTTAGAATATTCATTGGTAGTCTTTGAAAAAAATCCAACTTAAAATTAAATTACAGGGACCGGAGATTTAGCTCAGTGGTGCCACTGCCTGGCTTGCAAGCGCAAGGTCCCAAGTTCGATCCCCAGTACCAAAAAAAAAGAAAATTCAATTATAACAAAATATCCCCAAGTAGTGTTGCACAGAGCCAAACTTTTATTCAACAATCACACGCTCCATTTCTATAACCTATATTTTTGTCAATTGCATAAGGATGTGTGAGAAACACTAATGATATAGAACGAACAGATCATAATATTCAAGGGGTAGTTGAAGGAAGAAAATCTCAGGAAACTACAAGAAACTGAAACAGAAGAGCAGCGTCTCAGAAACTAAGGAAAGAGATAAAAGGAAGGAAGTTGTCAGCAATGTCTACAGTCATGTAAATATCAGGGATTAAAAGGTATACATTCATTTTATCCACCTCTGTCCAGACAAAGCAGGAGTGACCTTCTCTGGAGTGATTTAATTAGATAGAAAAATACAAGGCAAACTGCTGTTTGTTTAAAAGTTAATATATAAATCAAATGCATGTAAACCCTGTTGAAATCTGAATGAGAGTTACTTGCTAATTAGTAGCACTATGTCAATATGAATTTTCTGCTGTGCTATAGTTAGGTAAAATACTTTGGTTTTTCTTTGTGTGTGGGTGTGTGGTACTAAGGATTGAACTGAGGTCCTTCATGCTGAGCTGTATACCCTCATCCCATTTATTTATTTATTGACACTGGGGGTGGAACCCAGCACCTTTTCCCTGAGCTACATCCTTAGATCTTTATCTTATTTTTATTTATTTATTTATTTTGACACAGAGCCTTCCTAAGGTACTAAATTCTCCATGCTGGGTTGAAACTTTCAATCTTCCTGCCTCATGCTCCCAGAGTGGTAGGATTATAGACATATGCCACTATGCCCTGCAAAGATTTTTTTTTTTTTTTTGGTACCAGGGATCAAACTTGGGACCTTGCATTTGCGAGGCAGGCGACGGAACCACCAAGCTAAATATCTGGCCCTACTTGCCAAGATGTTTCTTAAGAGACATGCAAACTACTGTGAACCTATAACTGTTTTGTAAAAAAGACCATCAAATATTAGTGAATGTCTAATTCGAATAAATTTTAACCCAATACTTTGGCTCTATATATTCACTCATAGAGAAGAGTAAAAATAAATAATCTTGAACCCTGTTTAAAGGTTTTTTCTGAGTATTTAAATGTACAAAATCTGTAACCATTTCAATTCTACTGTAAGATTGAGCAAGTGATTATGAAAAATTGATGTGCACTTAAATATTTACTATAAAAGAAGGAATTAAAACATGGAACAAGTGTAAAAAACTGATTCTATGGTGTTGAATTACAATGAGAATTGTCAGTATAGATGAGTAGTTAGGTAGACATATGGACATCATTTTAAGCCAATAAATAGAGAATATACTTATTTTCAAATAATAAAATTAATTTTTTTAAATTGCAATGTTTTCAGCTTCAAACATACCAATATGTAATATAAATAGAACTACAAACTATCATTACTATCCACTTTGCAATCACAGCAGAAAACACCAATTAAAATATAACCAATAAGTAAAAACATGAAATAGAATAGTATATTTATTATTTCAACACACACCATTATATAACATATATATATATATATATATATATATATATATATATAGTTTGATATGTAAAATGTAGTTAATATATATGAATTTTATGTGGGAAAAGTTACTGAGCATATTATTTCATGTAGGAATACATGTGTTAGTTACTAATAGGCAATCATTGCTCCAAGGCTATTTTAGCGGACCAAGCCAGAAAGAGAAGAGGTCTTTTACAACCCAATTATTAATAGAGAATATGATGGCATAAAAGTTGGTTAAATGTGTTCTAGACTTGCAGCCATCTCCAAAATGCAACCATTTATTTTGTCTGTATTTTTTTTTTTTTTGAGTAGAGAATAATTTCCTTGGGCCTTGCATAAAACATATATTTTTAACAACTGGTGATATGAAGGATTTATGAATGTTTTCTGTAATATCTTGTCAATCTTCTCTAAATTTGAAAACTTTTAAAAAATAAAAGTAAAGAAATAGAGATCATAAGTATCAATTAATATTTAGAAAAAACTTAGTTTTGAAGGAAAGAAATGAGAATGACAGTTATATGGAGAATGGAGATGTCTTTAAAGGTGGTGATAATAATATTCCATAAGTCGTTGAGTATTTAAGTGATTATTTTTCATGTGTTTCTCATTCATTCTACTACATACACAATTCTGTGGTGGTAAGTACAGTTTTCCCAATTTTTGGAGTCAGAAATTGAGGCATAGGAATCGGTAATTAGCTGAGCTACAGTAACAAGAGATGAGAGCTGGAAAAAAAAAAAATCAAGCAGAGGTAATCCAATTCTAGAGCCATTGTGCAAATCAACTTTACATTGTTATGACAAATACCTAAGATAAGTAATTTGAAAGGAGGGCAAGATTCATGTTTAGCTCACGGTTTTAGCCCACAGTCCCTTGGCTCCATTGCTTTGGGGCCTTTGACAAGCTGAACATCATGTTGGGGAATGCAAGATGGAGCCAAGCTGCTCATCTCATAGCATTTAAGAAGCAAAGACAGAGAAGAAGAGGCCAGGGTCCCAATATCTCCTTCATGACACTTCCTCCAATGACCTAACTTCCTCCCAATAGGCCCCACCTCCTAAAGCTTCTATCACTTCCCTATAGTGCCACAGGCTGGACTTGAATGAGATTAAAGCATGTTCCAGGTCCAAATGCTTAACAGCCAGTGAGAACAGCCATCATAGAAACTTCTTCTTATAGTCATGACAAGAACCTAGCATATAAGATGTTGAAGTCATGAAGGAGAGTCCCCTCCTATAGGAGAGATTGAGTATGAAATTGTACATGGGAAAGTTGGTTGCCAGTTTAATAAGTGACACCTCTTTCATGGTGTCTAGGATTTATTGTGGCAGTTATAAAGTTATTAATATTATTGATATAATAAAGCTATTTAGAACTATGAATAATATATTTTGTATCAACTTAATAAGTCAAGTTTTTGGTGGTAACTAGAAACTTTACCCTACTGAATGTACCTAGATCAGAAATAGAGGACTTTCTATAAAAAATTGGCTATAGGGCTCTATCTGCATGAGAAGCACAAGGTCCTGAGTTCGATTCCTTTTACCCCCCCAAATTGACTATATTATATTTATGGTAATGACCTATTAATTTGAATCCATAAGAGCTAGTATGAAATTTTCTGAATAGAGACATGCTATTGTAAAGAAGACGTATTTCATTATTTTCAAATTGATAGTAGAAATAGCTTGGTATAAGTCAAATAATACAAATACCCAAATAATTCAGTTCAATTCATTCTCATAACTTGCATAATTACTGAGGAGAATATATATTCCATTTATATGAGAAGAAGCATGAATAATAAGGCTTGTGGGTGACAAGGAGGTAGCAGAGGTGTTTCACTGTGAACTCTCTGGATAGCAAGATTATGGGGATCAGGGCTCTGAATAGAGAAGATGTATTTTGTACACACTTTGTGTGTGTGTGTGTCTCTCTCTCTCTCTCTCTCTCTCTCTCTCTCTATATATATATATATATGTATATATAATGTGTGGTAGAAAATCGTGTTATAATTACCAAAATTCATTGAAAAAATTCAAATTATTTTCACTAAATGCTAATTTCACTGCTGACTAATATTGTGATTTGCTTCTGACTATTATCCTGGCTCTTTTTTCTCTGTGTTGCTGCACAATTCTAAGACTCATTCATAAAAAGACTCAGATTTTTTTTGAAGCCACTTATGTGGCAACACAATCATGATATCTCTCTGTTTGAATACTTTTAACAATCCCTCTTTACCCATGGAGTTGTATTTAAAGCCATTAAACTTGCTCACAGTGATTTTTTCATCTATGCTTTCCTTTAGAACACAGAGCCTTACATATAGTCAGCACTAGTGCTTTTTTGCAGGTTGTGCTTTACATAAGCTATAGAGTAAAATAGATATGTCACACGTGGTACTGCAATCCTAACAGTGTCCTTCTCTGTGTTATACAAGATGAGAGGCTATGAGCATTTTACAAATCTGTGGGCTCAAGTGTTCTCCTGCAGTTTTCGATGGTATTTAGATGTCAGCAGAATTTCCTAATATAGTATGTTACATTATGAGTTGTCCCACAAGACATTATTAGTTACAAGAATGCATCCATAGAAAGTTTTGAGAAAATACATTAATGTGTAAGTGTAGATATTTCTTACTGAAATCTACTATGGGAAGAAGAAACAAGAATGCTAAGGCTTGAGGGTAAGAAGCAGGTGTGGAGAGGGGTCCTCTTTCCACGTCCAGAAAACAACCTCACAGGGACAAGGGCTCTGGGATTCATTATATAAATAGTGGGTAGACAATAAGATACACTGCATACCCACTTTATGCCAAAGGAGAGAAGACTGGACGAGGGCTTCTCAAAGACAAAATTTGCTTAAGGGCATAGAGAATTCTCCACAGTGAGTAAGTCGTTCAGATTTAAACTCAGTAAATGCTTCACATTCTAAGTGTTCAAAGTTTATGTCCAAACACAATCCATTATCTGTCTCTAAATGTGTATTTTCCAACAGAATTTATTATTGAGTCTTTGAATTCCTGAATCCAAATGCTTTTTGCTTTCTCCTTCTAATTTTAGAAATGGCTGTGTTTTACTGTTCTTTTGAAAGATTAGTTTATATCAAAAATTATATTAAATAGAAGGAAAAAATAAACTCACTGTAAATTACGATTTAGACATATTTACAAATGAAATACACATACATTCACAATTTTATTACTAAATTTATCAGTAGCTTCATTAAAAAAGAATACATAACCTGGTGTGGTGGCATTCACCTGTAATCTCATGCTCTTAGAGGCTGAGGAAGGAAGATAACTAATTTGGTGCCAACCTGGGAAATTTAGTGACAACTTGTCTGAAAATAAAATGTTTTTTGAAAGGGTTGGTGGACCAGGATGTAGCTCAATAGTAGCATGGGTGAAACCCTGAGTTTGATATCCAGTAACACACATGCACACACACAATCCCAAAAATATTTGAAGTGACATTTATGAAGTTCATAACTATTATGTCACTAATAACTGTTAAAATTGAATTAAAGACACTGCCTCAGGCCAACAGTTATAGCAACTCTAACATGGCTGCTTGTGGGAATGCTAGTCGATTATCACTCAGTTGCTGGCTTTGTGACAGTGAATGAAGGGGAGAGTGGTTAGAATTCATAGTTACCATCCTATACATGGTGTTTTGTTTTGTTTTGTTTTGTTTTTTTGCCATTGCCTTTGTTCACACTCCAAGTGCCCAGTTACTACCTTCTCCACTTTGATATGCATATTTTTGAGATGATGAAGATTAATGCCACTATTTAGAAGAGCAAACACCCCCAGCTGCTGAGCTGATAAGGGTGTGTGAATATATTGGCTGTAGAGGGCTTCCAGAAATCTACTCTCTCCAAGCAGCAGGCAACCTCTGTTTTTCTACACTTCCTCCATACATAAAACTGTGGGAACCCTTGCTGCTATTCTTACTATTGCTGTTGTGGTGACAGAAATAGACAGAATAAAAGCCCTGTTTCTTCTGCTTTCTGAAATATGGTGAATGTTTCAACATGCTTATGAGATTCAGGGGCTGAATTCAGATTAGAGGTTCAAAGATGAATTTCTGAAATTGCAGTTGGGCCTAGATAAATTGTGACTTTTTTGTCTTCTCATTCTTCTTTGATTATTTGCATGACATCCTGCCTAAGGATCATTCAAAAAAATTGGCTTGGCAATTTTGGTCACATATACTTTGAAATCTATAGAAATAATGAGAGTTTGAAAGTAGTGTTTAAAAAAAAAAACAGGACATAAATTTGAGCTATGTGATAAACTAGCTCACATGCTGCTTCTAAGTGGTTAGTTTCTCATTCCTCTGGGAAAAAGAAGTGAAAATAGCACAGTTTTATTTCCTTTTCTCATAAATTTTAGAGTTATTTTGTTATTCAAGAAATTAGAGGGTAAATAAATGGATTACTGACAATGCTATTTCTGTACATCTGTGCCTAGCAGGGGCTTAACTTTTATAGTAATACATATTTGATAATAACACATATCTAGTGAGATCACAGGAAATTTAAAGTAGAAGTGAGTTTAAATTAATATAAGTACATCTTTATTAGAATAAAATACATGCATCAAATTATACTTTAAACAACAGACAGAGAAAATGATAATAACTGTGAACTATATAATTCACAGAGGGGCAAAATACACAACAGTAAAATAAATGTAAGGAAATGTGACAAGCATCAGTTAAAATGACAGGTTGCTGTAAAATATGAAACTTTATTCACTGTGTTCAAGTAGTACAGACACAAAGGAAAGTCAAAAGCCAAAAGAATAGGTTCATGTGTTACTATTAACATCTGTATGGGTTTATTAAAACATTGGTTATTATATTTCTTTTTATTTAGATGAATCATGAACGGATAGTTATTTACTGTATATAACTACAAATCTCCTTACAATAAACTCTTGAGGTTTGACAGTAGTTTAGAATATCAAATATTGTGATGCTTTGGTATTGTTGTATCACATTGTTTATTTTCCTTTTAGTGATTTTTTAAATATTACTCTTCTTATTATCTGGTTTTGCTATGATTAAAGATGGATACAATTTTACATGAGTTGAGGTTTGTTTTGTGATGAAAGTCAAGAATTCAGATTTCTTTTGATTTAAAATTTTGCTATATTCAATTTTAATTGTTACATTTAATTACAATTGGCATTTCCCCAACATTCCTTCTCAATTTTTTGAAAATTTCCTTTCTACAAGAATTTTGGTAGAATTGTGAAGTAAAGTTTAGTGACTTTAGGGACTTTTCTCTTTAATTCTACTTTCACCCAGAGGTGTTACTAGACATTTTCTCAGCTCCTGAAGCCCCTATATAAGATTTATTTCAAATATGTCCTTGATTCTTTATCTCTTTGTTTATATCTTTGCATCTACTCTTCCCCCGTTGGGAAAAAAGCTTTTTCTATACTCATTGAATGTGGGATGGCTTTGTAACTTACTGTGGTAAATAGGATGTGACAGAAACATAGCTACGCTGGGCCTGAGGCTGGGCCCCAAGACTGATTTCCATGCTTATACTTTTTCTTTCTGAACCCAAAAATCAACAAATGGACAAGCTCAGGTATTGGAAGGTGAGGAATCAGGCCGAGAATAGTACATTCGTCCTATCTTAGGCACCCGAGCACATGCAGGCTGTGCTGATTTTAAAATATGGTGAGGAAATCTACCTAGGGCCAGTAGAGTCATTAACCCACACCACAGCTGCCTGCAGATGCAAATGTGAGCCTAGCCAACACAAGAAGCCCTCAGCCAACCTTTAGTCTTGTGAACAATAATAAATGCCTATCATCTTATCACCTTATCGTAAGTTTTTGAGTGGGGTTACATAGAAATAGTAATTGATAAAGTCCCTTAGAACACTCAGCTCTGAGGTCTAATATAAACATAATACAAAGACTACCAACTAAACTGCCCACTACTAAATTTAAAAATGAAAAAGAAAAGCACAAATCTATTTCCACGGGAATAGCCAAGCCTATCTATATCTGGATTTTATTCCTGTTTCTGTCCTTACCAAACTCCTGTGTATGAGTTTTGGAGGTTAAAATTCAAAGAAAGAATTTATGAGAGTCTAGGAATTAGAACCTTAGACAACAGTGATAACATGGAATGAGTTGGTTATTTAAGTCAATTAGAAATAGATTTCTTGATAGCAGCCATTCTTTCTGGGGTGAGGTGGAATCTCAGTGTTGTTTTCATCTGCATCTCTCGAATGGCGAGTGATGTTGAATATTTTTTCATATATTTGTTTGCTGCTTTTACTTCCTTGTCTGGAAAAAAATGGAAATGAAATCTATGTAAATAGGGAAGGGTGGAGGGGGTGAAAGGTGCACAGATAATAGGGAAAAAAAATAAGAACCGAGATACATCATGTACAGGTACAAACACCCAATGATAAATGTAAATAAATTGTATATCTAAAATGTACCAATAAAAGAACAACAACAAAAAAGAAATAGAAGTAATTTCCCTGATTCATCATATTTTATTTTATTTTTTTTTTTTTGATACTGGATATTGAACTTGGGAGCTTGCTCTTGCAAGGCAGGCAGTGGCACCAGTGAGCTAAATCCCTGGCTTGATTCATCATATTTTAAAATCAGAGTTCATATCAACATGTTTCAAACATTTTAAAAGTGCTTACTTCTGTAGCTCCCCCCACACTCTCATGTTGGTATATTCATTTGTCAAAGTCTTCTGAAGTCAGCTATTGTTCAGTGTTGAATGTTCCTTGGTCTCATCTTCTGAACAAAGAAGACAATTTTAATTTTAATGAATTTCCAATATCTTCACGACACACACACACACACACACACACACAATTGTTTAATGTCATTTTTACAGGGAGCATAAATTCCTGTCAGAAACACATGATCATCAATCTATTGTATTGCATGGGAAACCAAACAGGAGGTGGAGTAACCAATCAACAAAACAATGAACCACACAGAATATCTTTGGATTTTTAAATATATACATATACATCCAGATAGATAGATAGATAGATAGACAAACAGACAGACTGATGGACAGACAGCTAGTATTTTCTTGATCTTTTTGAATAAAATGTGACTGTCTTTTGAAGATGCTCTATACTGGGTTCTTTTAAACATTCTTATTGATCCCCAAATTCCATGCGCGTCATCTAGTCTTTATCTTCCCTTTAAGAGTAAATATACTTCACTGATGCAGCCAAAACAGAAACACATTCACCTTTGTTATTGACATTCCAGTGATTGTTCCTCATCATCATCCACTAAAAACACTGCTACTCAGTTCAGATTTCTAGTAAAAGACTAACTGTCAATCTATCGAATGGGAAGCATCCCATTCATCCAGGTGGCCTGTTCAAAACCCTGGGCTCAATTTCCTGGTTTCCCAGATTAAATGACTTGTCTTGCAACTTTCTTTCAGTCGTTCACAGTCATAACATCCATATCTTAACCGACTTGTTCTCTGACACACTTTTGAAAAATCGTCTGCATTTGCTGTCTCCACTTCCTGACTTAAAAGTAATTCTTGGGTCTCTTTTACCTTGCCTCTCTGCTATGGCAAAAATGGCCTATTTCTTTTTCTTTTTTATTTTTTTAACTTGGTCCAAAATTGAATCTTTACTCCTAAAGTTACAAATTATGTTTAGTTAAAAAACATCTTTTTTTCTAATTTATCTTAGTTTGAGCTACAGTAGCAAATTGCTACCAGTTTACAAAGCAATGATTTGGAGCTCAGGGTATACCAATAGTAAAGCACTTGCTTAGCATCCAACTGGACCTAGGTTCAGTTTCCTGCAAAAGCAAAGGAACAAAAAATAGATTTATTTCTCACAGTTCTGGAGGCAACCAGTTTCAGAGCACGGTGTCAGCCTGGCCGATGTTGAGATGGGAGATTCTGCTGAGATGCAGACGACTCATGTGGGCACTAAGAGTGGGGTAGCACTCTGTGTAGGAGTCCTCATGAAGCACTGCCTTCCCCAAACCTCATCTTCAAGTACCATTGTGTTGGGGTACAGGATTTCAACATATGAATGTGGGAGCAGAAATGGTCCATAAATATATCACAAGACTGGACTATTCTGCACCTTTCAAAACTGCTAAACTACTATTCACTTCTTCCAATTATCTTATTGTCTTGCTTTTCATGGCATACTGTCTTGGTGACCCTTATTAATCTGTTGTCTTTCTTGGTTTCCCTCCTATTATTGTTCTTTAAATGTTGACATTTTTCATACATTTTTGTTTTATGCTGGACATATTTTAAGTGGACTTTTAGTTGATTTTTTAGTACTTCAGTATCACTCCCTGAAAACTTTGATTTGCATGCACTCTTACCCTGGTTTTCTTTTTAACTTTTTAATAATATTTATTTATTTATTTATTTATTTATTTGTGAGAGAGGATCTTGCTATATAGTTCAGCCTGGCACTGAATTCACTATGTAGCCCTGATCTTGAAGTCATGACATTCCTCCTGCCTCAGCCTCCCGAGTGCTGGAATGTGCCACCATGCCTGGCTCTGGTAGCATTGAAAAGATAAAATTTAAGAAATAATTGGAGAGTTTACCAAAGCCTATAAAAGCTTATCAGAACCATCCTCTAAATGTCTTTTTTGTTTTCAAGTCTTTGGGATATACAGTCTAATAAGCATTGGAATAACTTCTAATCTTTATGCTAGTCACTTTTCCTCTCCATTACAGAAATTCAACAATCAATATCCATAAAACTTTCAATTGACATAAAAAAACAAATGTAAATTCTTCAATCCTACTTTATATTCCAGTGTAGGACTAGATTCTATTAACAGATACTGTCTTGATTAAAAACTGGCTTTATATCTACTTAGTGCATGTCAAAGTAAAGCGTATCTTATCCCAAATATATAACTACTAGTTGTTCAAACTTCACTGACCAAATCTGAGAGTATAATGTAGGGCATGAGAGAGAAAATGGTTTCTACTGATGAGCAAATAAATAATCCTTTAACAAACATGCACATTGCAGTGCACACACTTTAATCCAGTTTTAAATTAAATATATGACAAAACTGTTGAGTTAAACAAATGTGGCAATATTGAAGGAATTGTCATAATATACGTTGTTTTATCAATATTTTAATTGTAAAATTTGGTAACAAAAATATTAGAATAAGCCATTTTTCTGCGCTTGGGATTTTGAAGCAGGAGGATCACCACAAGTTCAAGGCCATCCTGGGCTGTATAGTGAGTTCAAGATTAGTCTGAATTGCATAGAAAGACCCTGTTTCAAAAAACAAACAAATAAAAAAATAATAAATCATGTAGGTATCTCTATTAATGGAAGCTATATGTTGTGGAGAATAGCAGAGATGTGGGTTTTAACTATTTTAGTTGTATTAAATTTTTGTCATCTTTGGAGGGAACAAATTTTAAACAACCACTTTTCATTTTTAATTTTATAGGTACAATTTAGATTTACATAATGATCACATTCATCATAGGGAATTTGAACTTTTACATGATATTTGGGGTTTTTTGTTGTTGTTTTTTGAGACAGGTCTTGCTTTATACTTCAAGCTGGCCCTGAACTCACTATGTAGCCCAGGATGGCCTCTATCCTCCTGCTTCAGCCTCCCAAGTGCTGGGATTATAGGTGTACACCACCAAGACCTGCTACATGATGTATCTTGATTCATTTTTTTCCCATTCTCCTACCTTCAATATGGGTTTATTTTTGACATGCAGGTTTTACTTTCCTCGATATAAATGTACTGCAAATTTGACCCCATTTTATCCTGTAACATAAGAGATGACTGAATACTGTCTGCCCATTATAAATAAATATCGGCTTTCTAGTTTTGTAACATGATTTCCAAATTTTTTGCAGTCCCATCATGGTATAGACTCTAAAATATTATATAAACCTGTCACCTAAGAAGCAATATCTGGGATGAAACTGGAATATATATGTAAATGACAAAAAGAACAAATGAGGGAAATTATTTTGAGGTAAAGTTGTCATTGCAGATGCAGACAGTGTTTCTGCCTGAATGAAGTTTGAATATTTTACCTAAATATAGCTCTAGTAATGCAATCAACAAATGCATTATTGTTTTTAAATGCTAGTTTTAAAGTATGCAGGCTTCCTTGTAAAACTTTTAAAATGTTCTGATTTTGCTTCCATAGGCGTTATGCAAAAGCAATATTCGTTAGATATAATGAATTAATCACTGGAAAAATAATTTATGGTACTTGAAATCTGAGTAATCTAGAAAGATGTTAGATTGGGTGAAATACAGTAAAAGGACTTCTTAGGAGACAATTTCAAAGGAAACTATTTTAGGCACAGTCTGCTACAGATTTGAAGCTATTTTCAGGGGCTTGTTGATTTGAAAGTTGATTGCTAGCCAAGTAATAGATTAAGTCCTTTAGGAACGCAGACGAATGAATCAGTGGTGGAGTAAAAAGTACAATAATACTTAGCACTTTCAATCTTCAAAACATTTTATAAACGTTACCTAATTAACCCTCATATCAATCCCATAAGACAGAGGAAATCATACTTTCTTTGCTCTTAATAGTTTAGAGTATTATGTGCACCTGCCAAGTCACATAACACAAAATGTTGGTTTTCTACTACTCATTACAGGTAACTCAAAACTTTCAGACTAAATTGCAAAGTCAGATTTCTAAATGTGCCTTGTTGACGTTTTTAGTTTAGTTTATTAGGACATGTGTAGAACGTATTTACATTCCTGTGGGAAGTTGGTACGTGCACATAGCACATCTTGATTTCTTGCTCATTCTCTTTTCCTTTCTTCCCGTCTTCCTCCACCCAATCTTTGACCCCTTTCCTTTTTCTGTACGTGGTTACAGTACATAACGTTTACTTTCCTTGTGTGAAGTTGGTACACGTACATAACACATCCCCGTTCTTTTTTCATCTATTTTCCCTCTCTCCCTCCATCTCTCCTTCCCCTTCCCCTTTCAAAATGATCTACCTTCCTACTTCCTATTCTCCATCTTTTATTTTGTTCTTTATTTTTACCCTGGGTTTCTCATATAAGAGAAACGATAAGATATTTAAGATTCTTGTCTGATTTATTTTACTTAATATTATGGTCCCATATAGCCACCAATAGAAGGATGGATAAATCAAACGTATTCACACACTCCGGAGTATTACTCTGCCCCAAAGAAGGATAAACTTGAGTCATTTGTAGGAAAATGTGTACACTTTAAGATTTGTTGATTTTTAGTGATCAAGTATAAGTTCCTAAAAGTCTATCCACTTGCTCTATCATTTGCTTCCTTTTTCTTAGTTAGCACTAAATTTCTTAGCCGTAAAATTAAACTAAATTTCTTAGCACTAAATGCGTGTCTCTCTGTCCCAGTTCTCACTTCCCACCGCCAAATGCAGGGTCTCCTTCCTGGGACTCAAGCTTCCCTTCAGCTCAGGGCCCGCGGCGATCGTATTTCCACCTCTCGGCCTCAGGCGTTCCGTTTTATTCAGATACCTGCTCCAATTTTGCCACACTAAGAGAAAACAGAACAAAATTCTCTCAATTGTCCCATGGCCTTTACTCACTTATTCCTCATTTTAGCACTAACTACTGATAGGTAATATTTGTTTGGTTGTGTACTCTTGTTTAACATAATCATTTGAATTTTAAGTAATTAATGAGTATAGATATTTCCGGCAGTAACATTTCATTCAATACTAATACATCTGAGTTTCTTTTCACACACATATTAGTAGTATTTCCCTGTAAATTGTATATATCCATTTTCAATTTCTCAAAATGCTTTCTGTTTAGTTTTAAAACTTCAGCTTTAACAATATTCGCTTTTTGTCTATGATTGGAATTAGATTTTTTCTTATCATTTGTTGTGAAAGATTTTAATTTTTAATATACGAAAATAATATCTGTTTTTCTTTGTAATTGTCTATAAGGCAGGAAGGTCTTCCTTATCCTCAAATTGTACAATAATCTCTTAGGTTTTCTTGTAAATTAAAAAAAGTATGCCTTAGATCATTTTGAATTTATTTATATATAATAATTGCCAATAGGTGTCTATCTGTTTTTCCAGATTTGTACTTAGTATTTACATTTATTAACTAAAAAAGCTTTCTATTTCACTTAAATAAAATCTTCCCTTTTTGTACATTAAAATGTTAGCATATTCTTAAATTATGACTATTTCCTATAAACACTAAAACATAATAATTTGATTACAGTGGCCTATATTTTGATATCTGATAATGGAAGTTTCTTTTAAGGCATTTATTTGCTATTCTTATGTATTTACTTATATTATTAAAGGAAATATTTGAGATTGAGTTTAAATGCATTAAATGACCTTTATTAAGTTTTCTTTTTCATTTTACCCCCTTTTTAACCTCTTTTGACTTAACTTGAGTCCTCTTCAAAACAGAGGAAACAAAAAGAATTAAGGAATGAATCCTTCTTTATTTAAAAGATACATTATAAAGCAACATGTTTGTCACTTGTTTGTCATTTCCTTGACTTGGGAAGGATGGAAATCTGACATAGCCCAAGGGAATTAGTAGGGAAAGAGTTTATTAGGATCACACAGAATACAGCAACAGGCTGTTCTACAAAGCAGGTTCTTCGCTTATTTTTTAATTTTTTTTAATTGTTTTTTATTTTTTGAGATAGGCCACACTGTATATTCCAGGCTGGCATGGAACTATGTAGCCCTGGCTGGGCTGGAACTCTCAAAGATCTTCCTGCTTCAGCCTCCCGAATTCTGGGATTATAGGACTGCTCCATTATGCCTGGCTGTCAGAAAAGTTTATTTAAGAAGCAAAGTAGACTGCTCTATAAGCAGAGTAGCCCTATGGTTGTGGTACAGTGAATGACATACCTCCTCTATAAAAGTATTAGCAAAGGAATATTTGCTTTCAGTGGAATATGCTTTTGTCTTCGATTGCCAGCCGTCATAGTTAACCCTATCTCTTCTGCCTCAGGGAGAAAAAGAATTAATGTGGACAAGGGAAGTTGAGAGGCAAAGGAAGTGAAGCATGCATGTTAGCTAATGATTTAAAAGGATCCTAGAACAAATATAGCAAAGTTTTCCAAGAGCTTTTACTGGATACCTGAGGCCCCAAAAGAGCTGAAAGAAGAATCTCTTTGTGTAGCTCAAAGACAGGGGAATTAGGGAGATTTATTGATCTTGTTTTTCTTCAAGGTTTAGTCTGTGTGCTATTAAGCTCACCCTCTGCTTGGATTACTTTATCCAGCCTATCCAAGGGTCACTGGGATCATAGGCTCCATGGCCTGCAGTGAGATTTAGTGGCAATCTGAGTCATAAGCTCCAAGCACACAACTGGTTGGTGACATAGCCATGAACTGAGGGTTAAGAAGCAGAACCTGATCCTCCCACCCCACAGAAATATTCAGCCTCTAACTATAACAGCTTGGTCCTTGGAAAGTGGAGGGTAGTTTATAATAAATATAAGTGGGGTAGGAAACTAGGACTGGGGCAAACCAGACAACTAAGTGGGCAGAATGTCAAAAGTCAGAAAAGCCCAGAGGTCCTGCATATAACACACAACCCGAAGTGACTCATGGGTCTTGGGCACTGTACACAGAACCAATTGGAAAGCAATATATTCAATCCCTCATTTGAATCTGGTGCTGTTTTCAGGGCCAATCAGAAAAGTGCTAGTTTCAATCCTGTGTTTATATTTGGTGGGAAACCAAAAACTCTTTTGATAGAAGAGTTAAAATAGTGTGCAACACCAAGTGAATTTCTGATAGGACAACCATCCCAATACATTATTTGCATGAGAGGAAAGTCAGTCCAGTAATTCGGGATGCAAACAACCTATTTCCCTTGTCCTCCGGGTCTCTGTGAGCCTTTTCACTAGTTTGTTTTTGCCCAGTAGAGGGTACCTCTTTTCTGCTTTCAATAAGTGTACACTCCCACTGCCTTTTCAGTGTGTCATGTCCAATTCTTTGTTCAGGACACCAAGAACCTGGAAAACATCTCTATTATCATTGTGACTTTCTCATTGCTAGGACAAAATACTTGACATCCACAATTTAAAGAAGAAAAGGTTTATTTTGGCTCATAATTTGTAGAGGTCTCAGTCCATAGTCAACTGGCTCCAAGATATGGTGGCACAGCAGGAGGGACATGGCAGATGAGAAACAGTTCATGGCATGGCAAGCAAGAAGCAGTGAGTCTTCCTTTTTCTACCCCTTTTTATTACAGCCATGCTACCAGCCTATTGTTTGTTGCCACCCATAGAGGTTCTTCCCTCTACAGTAAATCCATCATCCTCACTCAGAACTATGCCAAACCAATCAGTGGACTAATCTTGACTCACATACCCATAATCCAACCACCTCCCAAAAGCCTCACTGAGGAGTGCATAAGGTTTTGGGGAAAGTCTACATATAAGCCACAACATCCATCTGATAATATATGAGGCTAGACAGTGCTCATTCTGATACTAGAGTCATAAAATAAATCAAAGAGGTAACTCTTTCTATGATCTGAAATATATAAAAGTTATAGTGACATATAAAATTATGATATGTTTTATGAAATACATAGAAAATGTTTTGTCTTAAGTTAGCAATAACCTACATATGTACATATATTTTCTGTAATTCATTCCTTAAAATATATATTTTACAGCATAGAAATAGCTATGATCTCAAATGGCTGTTAGAGGGTCTGAATAAATATAACAATATATTGTTATATTACAACATAGTATATTCACTAATATATCCACTAATTAGAATATATATAGAATGTGATAGAAATGGTTATTGTTCTGATAGTGAAATTAGACACAATATTAATTTAGAAACAGGCATTTAAACAAAGTGACTTAGATAGAATGATACTCTAACAATCCTTTCATAATAAACTTAATAATGAATTACCAATCTAGAATAATGCTATAATCACCTGAAGAATAACTATAGGTGATTGCATTAACAGTAAAAATTAAATTTATTTCCAGACACTGGAGAAATTTCAGTGAAAGATGTGTGATCATTTTGAAGGTTAGTATATATCTAATTTAATAAGTACATATTAAAATGTCTAATCAATCTTATTATCTCAAACAAATATAGCAGATATATATTTTCTAGAATTTTAACTGTCTGCTTTATTACTATATCCAGTAGAGGTTCTCAAAACTGTTTTCCTATTATAATTTATTAATAATATTGTATCAAATGAAGATGAACACAGAATTTATACTAATCATGTCCTATTTTTCAAAAGTATTAAAAAATATGTTAAAATTAGATTTGCAAATTTTACTACTCTGAAGTATGCTCTTCTCCTACAATGAGCTCTACAGAGAGTTAGTTTTCATATTGATCGAGCTCTGTAACTTTACATGACCCTCTTTAGAGATTTTTTTTTTTTTGGTACTGGGGATCGAATTTGGGTCCTTGCGCTTGCGAGGCAGGCGGCAGATTCACTGAACTAAATCCCTGGGTCCCCTTAGTAATTTTTAACACTAAAAACTTCATAATTTTATTCCATATATTCTATATAAATATTAGACTTATTAGGGTTAATATAGTATTGCTATTATTATATCTCTGTAAATTACTTGAAATTTCAGTTTATTTTGGTCATGTTCCAGCTTGGCTCTCACACAAAATTTTTAACTCTCAACTTACTCTGATGCAAATCTACTTCCACATCTCTCATTCACTGATTTATGCCATTTGCATGATCATTTTCCTGAACCCTTTCATATTTTCCAAATTATATGTCATCACAATAGATTCACGATATTCAAATATGTTTATTTTTATCCCAATTCGTGTTTCTGAATGTAAGAAATAAAGAAAATCATGGCCCACCTGACATGAATCAAGCCTCAACCCAATAGTTTTAGTAATTTTTTTATATATTCTATATTGTCTTCTAATCTACTTTTCTAGCTTCTCCTCTCCTTTTCCACTATCTCCAAACTCCCAATCCCACAACCCCCACCCAGGTTCCTGCCCTCACCTTTTAACTCTAACAGCAAAGGAACAAATTCTTCTAATATTCTTTCCTACATCCCAAAACACTTTTATTCCATTATATGTTTATTTTTCTGAACACCACTTTGATTAAAGGATGATGTTTCTTTCTAAAAAAAAACCTTTCTATGTGTTTTTCTTTTATTTGAAACCCATCTACCTTTCCAAGACATTCACTTTAGTCATTATTCCATTTCTCACTTGCATTTTGCCTCCGATGGCTGCTTTTCTTTTGCCTAGATTTTCTCAATTATCTTTTAAATTTAAAATGCTGATATCTTCAAATTCTTTCATTTGAATAAGATCTTTCCTCTTCAAAAATGCCTTTAATATTTCAGTAAAATTATTTTTGTCTTAAATCTGCAGTAACTGAAGTATATACAACAGTATTTTCTGTTGTATCTTTTCCACAGTTTGACCATATTCAATGCATTTCCCATTTTCTAAAAATACAGTAACTTTTCTGGGGGGGAAACATAGCATTATACTTATTCCTGTTCTTTATTTCTGCATGTATTTTATCTGTCACTTATTTTGGTATCTCCTTTTTCTTGCTGTGCTTAAAAAAAACATGACTATGCTCATCCTTTTTATTTCTCTGGAGGATGTTATCCATCAGCTCACTAAATATTGGTTTCATCTCCCTTCTACTTGGAAACATTGTCTGGATTATTTCAGAATAGGATCTAGGTAATAATTAGGTCTATCACTGGAAGCAGGTATGTAACAATATTTGGAAGATTTGAAGAATGAACTCATTTTAAAGCATGAGTTACATTTCTCTTCTCTCCCATATACCTTTTCATAATTTTTTCTCTTCATTCCTTATTCTTAGGTTTCTTAGAAAATGCTATTTCAGAAATCCAATGGTTAGCTGCAGTATCATTTTAAGGCCTACTCTTTGGCTTCTGGAATGTTGAAAGACCCTGGTGGCTTTGTGAAGCCAGAAACTTCAATCTATTTTGCAGTTTCTTTAGGCAAGAATTATTTGAAACTCATGGATTTAGTGTCACTCTCAGATGTGATAGCTTTCTTCTTGAATCAGTTCTTTATTTTTCTGTCAGTCACTTCTAATGGCCCATCCTAAAATCTATTTGTTCAGTCTTCATGAAAATTTGCAAAAAATTATTTCTCTATTGCTCTTTATCAATGCAAAGGAGAGCATTCAATACCATAAGTTTAATCTTTGTATCTTCAGTAGGTCTTTAATATCGAGGGATGAAAAGTTTTTGTTTTGTTTTGATAACTAGTAATAGATTGAAAGGTTGATCGTGTCAGCTACTATCTCTCATATTTAAAAAAATTAAAGACCTAAATATCAAGTTTCTAAACATTAAAACAGTGATGCTCACCTGACTTAGTTTAGGAAGAATAAATTAAATCATATATACTTATACACATTTAGATTTTGTCCCAAATATACCATGTGCCCAATAATTATGAATGCATTTCCTTCACTCTTTCTTTTAAGCTTTTTACTTATAATTCTCTGCATTCCTTAAATAAATATGAGTAATATCTAGGTGTTAACTCAAAAGTATTTAATAAAAGTTGTACCTCTAATATCTCTGGTTCTTCTAACCTTCCTTGCAACAAATTTGTTAATTTACCACTTTGTCAATATTTTCTACCACTATGGTTATATGATACATTCATCCATATTAATATGATTTCCTACATTAACCAATCCATGGAAAATTCTCTTCACTGTATTTTAAAATCTACCTTTAACCGCAGATCAATTGTTATGACTTTAGCTATCATTCTATTTCAAGCTATTATTTCTCCCCTAACAATTTTTAAATAACTTTGCCTTTATCAACTTAAAAGACAATGACTTTCCCCTTTTTGTTTTATGTGTTCCTTACTTTTTACTGCCATTTTCTGGTTTAAATATGAAATATGCCCGAAAGACTCATGTACTGTGAGCTTGATTCCCCAATACAGCAAAGTTTAGAGGTGAGGCTTACAGAAGTGATTAGATCATGAAAGTTTTAACTTCATCATGTGGATTAGTCTACTAATGAAATCATAATGTAATGCAAGTGAGGGAGAGCCTAGTGGATGGAGTGGATCATGGGGGCATGGCCTAGGGGACTATACCTGGTGCTCACCCCTTCCTCTCTGCCTTTTACACCCTCTCCTTGCTTCCTGGCAGCTGTAAGGTGAGCAGCTTTCCTACACTGGTCCCCTCCTCAATGGTGATTTTGCCTTACCACAAGTTTAAGGATTAGAGCTAGCTGTCCACTGGCAGGAACCTCTGAAGCCAAAATAAATCTTTCCTCCTTTGTCCTATTTATGTCAAGTGTTTTGTCACAGTGACAAAAAGTTAACACAGAAATACCGTAAGTGCCCATTTTGTAAGCAGTAGCAAAAAGAAACGATCAGGTTAAAATACAAGTCTAACAGCACTGTTGCACTTCTAAGAAACATTGAACTGGATCTGTGTGTACTGTTCATATGCATTTGTGGCTTAGTGTATTTTTATATTGTTGATTCTAGCTGAGGTGGACACTTACTATATTTTGATTAATAATTTCCTCTTGCTTGACATTGTCCATGCTTTCTGGCCTTAATTCCATTATCCTTAGCTGCTTTTTCCACTTGTCAATTTTTTTTTTTTTCTTCTTGATATTTTTCAAGTTCTTCTATAAAGGACAATATTGAAACTTTGGCATGAGAAGAAAGTAATTTGTTTTCAATAAATCTCCTATATGTACTTTTTGAGAGTAGGCAAGGATTTTGCTTATCATATTTTCAAGCTTAGTATCTTTAATTGAGTGAATAATCAGGAATTATTTGATAAATCGCTATTTTATTACATTTCTTTGAGTTATCAATATTATCAAACCAAAAGACATTGTGTGAGGACTTTATTAAATGAATAAGAGAAACAAAAAGTAGGAAAATTTCTCCACATTATATTAACAGCATTTCAATGTTTTAATCATTATGAGATCTCTGTATATCACACCTTGTTCATGATCTGTCTTATGGATTTCAAGTTAAGTCTCAGTGATACCATTTAAACTTACCTATTCATTACAATGTTCTCAGATTTTTAGGATAAGTGATGTTATTTGCACATGAATGTATTTATTGAAAAATGGATTATGTATATACCAACAAAGAATGCAAAAAAATAGGAAAGAAAAACCAAAAAAGGAATCTCCACATATTTTATTGACAACGTGTTACACAATCTGTACAATTTGAGAGTCATTTTAAATGGATTTTTATATTCTAGCCTGTTTGGCAATGTAGCTAAGAATAAGAGCCAGATATTTCTCTCATATTTACTTTCTAAAAGCTTTGCAGAACAACTTTTGAATTTGAAATTATAATTTTCCAAATATCCTCTATTTTAAAGGTCTTAATAGCTAAACATGAAACTTAAGTTCAATTCATTCTTGATATATGTTTTTGTGCATGCATCCATATGTGTGTGTGTTTCTTTGTGTATCTGTATATTTAATGGATGCTGTGTAGAAGAAAAGGACACTGAAGAATTCTGAAAGTGGATCCATTTGTGTTTCATAGAACTTTATTATAACCTCCAGAGAACATTTATATAAATATAAAACTAAATATAATATAAATATAAAGTATGTAAATAACAGTACTACACAAAAGGAATCTTCAGAAATTATCTAAGCCATCAGAAAACATTTTATATGCTAAAAACATTTTAATTAAAACAATCTGAACTCAAAATAGATTTATAAATTTAAAAATAACATTGGTATAACATTAAGGCTGGCTGCTAATTTATCTAATGTTTCTGAAATATCTATATCAATGTTATTTACATGGGCACTCATTTTTTATAATAATGTTGTTAGTTACATCTTTAACAAAAATATAAGCCACTCAAGTATGTTTCAACATTCTGATTGAATAGATAAAATATATTTGTGGATGTAAATAAATCACTAAAAACTCACTGAATTTATATTTCTTTTCTAGAAAAAAGAACTGGAGAAATCTTTAAATATATATGTCTAATTTTTGAACTTTGTCTTATAAATATTTTACTGTGGAATTTTTTTTGTCAGCAAGGTATCCCCAAAGCTCCCATCTCTTAAATTATATATGTGAAGCAATTCTATACACTTGTGGTAATCTCAGACCCCTTACTTTCAGCTTGTTCCTGACCAGACTGCACACAGTGAAAATGAAGACATGTTTTGATTTCTGATCATCTTGGACAGGAAGTGTATACTAATCTATACATTCATCTCACTAATATTTGTATTTCCTTAAATCCTTTTGATGCACTACAAGTTTAATTGAGTAGAAAGTCAAAGTAATAAATGTCAATGAGAGAATAAGAAGACTAAAAAGACATAAATGAGAAGCCAAATTGGAAATATCTTATGAAAACAGGAGATCATTTTGAAATTCAAAAACTTCTCAGAGTCAATCAATAAACTGGTTTAACCAATTACTTTAAATATAGAAATGGAAGTATGAAACTACATGCAAATATACAGGGCAAACACTATATCAAGAATCAAGAATTGCTATCACTTTGCTACAGACTTTATTCTGAAAATGAATTAAGCATGCACATGAATAAAATTAACTTTGGTGATGACAGGAACAAGCTTTTCAAGAAGGCTATAACTGGGCCCAGGGATTTAGCTCAGTGGGACTGTGCCTGCCTCGCAAGCACAAGGTTCTGAGTTCAATCCCCAATACCAACAAAAAAAAAAAAAAAAAAAAAAAAGAAGGCTATAATTGATTGAGGGAGCAGTGGTATTGTAACCTCAAATCTGAAACATGATATACGTCAACAGTAGATGTTCATGAGCAAAGCCTGCTAGGAGGATGCTTAAGGGAGTAACAGGAGAAGGGGTATGGTTCTAAATAGTTGATGGGTGTTTTCTTTTTACTAAACTCATGAAAATACTTCATTAAAAAATAGATAACTACTCTACTGATAAACGGAAGGCAATCTAAGTATAATGAGGGAGTTTAATAATTTGGTTAAAGAGAAAAGTGATTTTCCAGTCACACTGCAACGCATAAACCATCTGCATGCACTTTGTCTACCATAGTGACAGAAACAAAACCTAGCATAAAATAAACTGATTCTATAGTCAAAGATAATACTTGTCTTTGTTTAAGGATCACTGACAAGTAATGAAATTACAAAATTACCTAAAGGAAGAGCAAAAAACCATTGTGGTGACTGGAGATGAACTTAGGTTTAAAGAAAAGTTGATGTCTAGATAAAAAACTATTCTCTGCTCCAAAGCCCTGATTGTGGATGATCATCAAACTCTGAGTGTGGTTGAGTCAGAGTTGATGCAACATCTCAGTGCCTACATGTATAAATGATTAAATATCACTGTCTGTTTCCTGAAAGGAAACTTAGGGAAGCAAATAGCTGTGCCAGTTATTTATAAAGAAGTAATCTCCTTGAAAATTGAGAAGTAAGGACAGCTGGGGAAGGAAAAAGAAGCCATACAAGTGTCTGGTTAAGAGCAAAGCCTGCTTATCCTAAAGAACTCTTCAATATAAGGGATTTGTCAGTTTTCAGAAAAATATGCTGCACTTTCTCCATAGTTCTGAGTAAACTAAACCCCAAGGTGTTATGAAACATATATTGTTGGTTCTGTATAGATTATGATCTTCAGAGAGGGCTAATATAGGTAAACTCACCTTAAGGGTCGGGCGTAGCAAGACACAGTATCTATCTCAACACATCTTAAGGTATATTATGTAAATTTGTTAGAAATTGATTACTAAAATTTAGATGACCTTTAGAGCCTATGAGAAATTGAAAGCAAAATAATTATTGCTATTATGTTTGTTTCTAATTATAATTAACAAGTATAACCTTAGTTTGTACTTTCATTTTTTGCATGGAAACAAAACCCGTGGTTGAAATAAAAGAGTAAAGCATCACTATCTAAATGATTTTTTTTTCTGAAGCAATCTTGTAAACCACAATAGTCTTTTGATGAGAATAAGCAGGGAAAATGATTGGAGATGACAGTGATGGATAGATATTTACTGATTTTACTTCAAAAAAGTGTTCTGTACTAAATAAAGAGCTTGACCTCTTAGAAAGATCTATTTAATTGATAGTGTTTCTTTTATGTAAATTTTGTGTAATCCAATTACACTAAACAAGAAAAGAAAGATGAGGAAAACTTTTGTAGTCTCAAATTTAAAAAATGTGGTCTAAAGTTTATTTTTTATTGAGGGATAAAGAAATTATTATGATTATCTATCTATTATGATTATGGGATCTACCCATGCATAAATCTACACATTACTACAGCACATTGATGCCACATTGCATTCTAACTTATGAAAATATCATATTTATTTGTCAGTTCTATCATTGATGGACATTTGAATTGCCTCACTACTTTGCTACTGTGAGCCAAGTTGCTATACATTTTCTACTACATGACTCTTGGTGCACATATTCAAAACTTTTTGTGCGGTAGACATCTGAAACTGGCATTGACAGGATGTAGAGGTTAATTATTTTAAATTTTCATTGTTATGAAATATAGTAAGTATATCTCTAATGTTAATTTTACTACTTTACATATCTTCCTGAAATTTTTGATATTTTAAAACTTTACCAAGCATTGATTATTGTTTGTTTGGTTTTTTTTTGGTACCAGGGATGGAACTCAGGTCCTTGTGCTTGCGCAGCAGGTGGCGAAACCACTGAGCTAAATCCCTGGCCCCTCAACATTTATTATTATAAAAATACATGTATAGGACAAGGGATTTAGCTCAGTGGTGCTGCTACCTGCCCCACAAGCACAAGGACCCGAGTCCTATCCTGGGTACCAAAATAAATAAATAAATAAAAATTCATGTACAAACATATATACAGAAGTATGTATGCAGGTGTATATGTAGATATATATGTCTATACACACATCTAATGGTTAATGAGTTATGATTTTCCTTAATTATGAATGTAATAAATGTTTTTATGAGTATCTTAATCTTCTTGCTTTATCTTCTGTGAAATACTTGCTCATACCCTTTGTTATTTTCATAAAAGTTGCTTGCCTTTTCCTTGTTGGTTTAATAGTTTACATCTCTATTTCCAACATCAGTCTGTTGTCATTTATATGATTTTTTCAGGTATTATATACAACTCTGTAGCTTCTTTTCTGTATTTTTATCTTTTTTTGCACGTGTAAGAATTCTTAGTTTCATTTTGTAACTTTGCTATACTTTTTCTAGTGTGAATGTTTTGAATACATTTGAAAAAAATATTGCCTATCTCAAAGTCTTAAAAACTTGTCTTCTCTAGTTGTTTTAACAAGTTCTATGATGCCCCCTTTCACATTTCAACATTGCATCTTCTGTTGATACATCATTTTTGTCAGGAAGGTATATATGATTAGGTCTGTCTATAGGAATATCAAACAGTCCCAGCAAAGTTTATTTTAAAAGACTATCCTCTCCCTATAGCTCTTTCTGCCCACCCTCATCATGTAGGTCTTGTTCTGTGTTATCTATTATGTTTCAAGACTTGTTTCTCCTTTCAGTTTTCCTGGTCTCTAAATTACTATTTTGACATAAACTCTGTCAGTAAGCTACCAATTGTAATTGATGGCTGACACTTTGGATTTATTTCTACCAATTTACACTATCTTATGTTTTATCCTCAAAAGGCCTAAAAATGAGTCATCTAGTTGTATATTGGGACCAATTAACACAACATTATTTCAACTACTTGAGTATGAGACTTGATTTTTTAAATGTAATTTTAAAAGCTGTTTCTATTTACTTTTCTGCTTTTCTGATGAGTTAATGGGCACTAGATTTTGAATTGTTTTGCCAATATGTGGAGCTTTATTTTTAAATTTACTTTATGGGTACATTTTAGATATATGTTATTATCACATTCATCATTGGATATTTGTACATGTACACGAGATATCTTAGTTCTTGTTTTTTCCCATTCCCCTTCCCTCCCTTCCACCCCTCCACCCCTCCCTCCCTATTTACAAAAGCTTTGCTTCCATTTCTTTCCTCATAATAGCTAAATTTTGGAAACAACTCAAATGCCCAACAACTATTGACTGTATAAAGAAGTTGTGATTTTTTTAATAAAATGGAGTGCTATTCAACCACATAGAAAAAAAAATATGTGGAGCTGTTACATATGTGATACCATAAAATAAAAGATCCTCTTCTGAATGCTATTATAGAAAATTTCTGAAAAGTCCATTTTAAGTAGGAAAAATGTTATATTTAAAATGTCCAGGTGCCACCCAGGAGCATTGCCCCTTGGGCACAGAGGAGCAGAAGAGCCAAGCTGCATGGGCACCAGTAAGCTCCCCCCTACACCTCTGGCCACTGGGCCATGCCAGAACCTGGATCCATACAAAATAGGGGCAGTGGGTCAGAAAGGCCATTTTTCTGAGCTCCAGAAGATAGAGCAGAAGTGAACAACAGAAAGAAGGCTTCTTTTGGCCTCCTTGATGATAATTGAAGCCTACTGGAAAAGTGAAAAAAAATCCCTGCAATAAAGGCACACCAGACCACTGTAGTTGGTAAGTTGGAGGGATCACCACCTCCTATTGGAACCTGGACTATCTTTAGAGGAAGGGCAGCTGGAACTTACAGTAGAACCTTGCAGAGTTCAGCACAGTAGGAGGTCAGGGAACTACTTGGGCCTTGCAGCAAGAAATGAACCTGAATCTCAGGGGATAGCTGCTGGCTTGCTGAGACTAATTGACTTAGATCTGCACACTCCTGACCACACTGTCTATTGTGACAGCAGACATTCCCTGAAGGAGGCCCTTTATTTTTATTTTTTATTTTCAAAGAAATTTTTTCTCTTATTTTTAATACCTTTTAATTCTTTTCTCTTTTCATTTTTTCATTTTTTCTCTTCTTTTTCTTTTTCTTCTTTTCTATCTCAATGCTCTCTCTCTCTCCCCCCACCTTGTTCTTCAATTCTTCAACTTTTTGTTCCTGTCCCTGCCCTAATTCGAATTTCCTTTTTTCTTTCTTTTTCTTTTCTTCTCTCTTTTTCCTTCTCTTGATTGTCATTAGTTTCAAAGAAAAGTGAATACAGTTTCTAGCCTCCCTATTGCTGTTAGGTTGTTCTATTCCTGTGTTTGTTCTTCATTCTTCTCCTCTTGTCTTCAACACCTTCCTAGAGTTGGCAAGATCTTCCTGTGTACTCTGGCCTCACTTCTAACCTTTCCCTATATTTCTACCTATCTATCCCTCTCACCCCAACTACTTCTAAGTCCCCATCCCAAAGGGTAAAGTTGCTATATTAAAGTTTATTCAGTATAAACATATTTTGGGCTGGTCTTCAATTTTGATTTAATTCAAACAGTTAAAGGTGATAGATTAATAACTACCACAAATTGTCATTTTCTAAGCTGTGCTTGATACTATTGTTATTGCTGATTGTATCACTTGGGCTAAGGTGTTGTGATTGATATAATGGTATAATGAAAATGAGATTGCCCCAGAGTCATTAGAGACTCAAAACCTAATGACCAGCTATATCTGGAAGACAAATCTGAGAAGCAATCATTCTATAAGGGTTCTAAATACAAGCAACAAAGATACTTACAATAAGCAATATTAAAATATCAACCCAGGAATTAAACCAAAAACAGCACCAACACCAAAAATAGAATGAGAAGACACTTAACCAAGGCACAAAACCAGTCTACCATCTCCCCAAAGGCAAATACTGGGAGAAATGAGGTAAAAAAATCTGATGATCACCTGGACACTGAACTGATGGCACAGGATGTAAGAAAACAGATGAATGAGGCTCTAGAAAAATTCAAAAACAGAAGTAATTTTTGAGATAACCACAGAGATGGTGGGCAGAATGAAAGACATAATTAGAGAATCTAGAATAGAAACAGATAAAAATAATAGATGAGCTCAAGAACCTGATGGAAGCCATGAATCCCCAGCACAGGAAAGAAATGGAAACCATGAAGACACAACATAGGAAAGAAATGGAATCCATGAAACATATTCAAACAAATATCCAGGAGACTAAAAATTGAAAGTATTTGCAACAGAATGAGTGAATGTGAAGACAGAATATCAGATATAGAAGACAGGATGGCGGTCAGTGACCATGAAAAGAAAGATCTCTTAAAAATAGTAAGGGACCATGAGAAATCAATCCAGCAACTCCTAGATGATGCAAAGAAAAATAATATAAGACTGATGTGAATCCACGAAAAAGCAGGAGAATGTACAAATGACATTAAAAAAAAAATGGTTCACAGAATTAATGACAGAAAACTTCCCCCAAAGAGCAAAAGAATTTGACATAGAGATCAGTGAGGCATATAGGACTCCAACTAGCCATGATTAAAAAAATCTACACCTAGACATATAATAATCAAGATTCCCGAAACCCAACAGAAGAACAAATTGCTACAAGCAGTTAGAGAAAAGAAACAAATCACATGCATAGGAAAGCCCATCAGAATCACAGCGGACTTTTCAACACAAACCCTCAAGTCAAGGAGAGCCTGGAGTGAGGTATTTCAAGCCCTAAAAGAAAACAACCTCCAACCTAGACTGATGTATCCTGCAAAACTATCTGTGAAAATTGATGAGGAAGTAAGATATTTCCATGACAAATCACCCCTAAGAAATTTCACAAATATCAATCCAGCACTCCAAACCATTCTAAACAATATCCTGGAAAAAGACAATGAAGTTTACAACTCCATAAAGCCCAATAGAGCAAATCTACCAGGCAAGGCAAGAAATTAAAGGGAGAGGAGGAAAAATAAAAGAGCCAACAACAGGAAAATAACATGAAAATGATAAGTCAATACATACCAGTTATAACCATCAATATTAATGGCTTCAACTCACCAACCAAAAGAAAGAGATGCCAGAATGGATTAAGAAGTGAAATCCAACAATATGATGCATACAAGAGACTCACTTAGCTCACAAAGAAATTCACAGACTGAAAGTAAAAGGATGGAAAACTGTTCTTCATGTGACAGGAGCTCAGAAAAAAGGTGGGGTAGCTATCTTATTTGCAGACAAAGGAGATTTAAAACCAAAACTAATTAAGAGAGACAAAGAATGTCTCTACATTCTCGGAAAGGGAACAATACAAGAGGAAAAGATGATAATCCTAAATATACATGCACCAAATATTAATGCTCCCAACTATACAAAACAAATATTAATGGACGTGAAAAACCAAATGACCACTAATACAATTGTAGTGGGGGATCTCAATACTCCACTGTCACAAATAGACAGATCATCTAGACAGAAAATCAACAATCAAATAATAGAACAGAACCAATCTTTTGAACAAATGGACTTAATAGATATCTACAGAGCGTTCCACCCTATAAAATCAGAACATACCTTCTTTTCAGCTGCACACAGGTCATTCTCCAAGATAGACCACATGTTAGCTCATAGAACATGTTTAAGTAAATGCAAAAGAATTGAAGTTATCCCCTATATATTATCAAATGATAGTGCAATTAAACTAGAGATCAATAGCATAAGAAACCGCAAGAATGCCACAAACACTTGGAAATTGAATAACACCCTCCTGAACAACCAATGGGTCACAGAGGAAATCAAATAAGAAATTGCACAGTTTCTGCAATTAAATGATAATGCCAATACAACATACAGGAATCTAGGGGACACAATGACAGCAGTTTCTATGAGGGAAATTCATAGCAGTAAATGCCCATACTAGGAAAACAGAGGGAGTTCAAATAAATGCACTAATGCTGAAACTTAAGCTCCTAGACAAAGAAGAGCAAGAGAAACCCAAAGCTCATACAAGAAAGGAAATTATAAAGATCAGAGCAGAAATCAATCCAATGGACACTAAGAAAATGAACAAAAAATCAACAACTAGAAGATTTGATTTTTCAAAAGAATAAATAAATTCTATAAACCCTTAGCCAAATATCAAAAACAGGAAAGAAAAGGCTCAGATTCATGCAATTAGGAATGAAAAAAGTGAAGTCACAACAGATCCAGCAGAAATCCAGAGGATCATCAATACTTACTTTGATATACTGTACTCTAATAAAATGGAAGACATAGAAGAAATGGACAGATTCCTAGATACATATGAATTACCAAAGTTGAATGAAGAAGATATAAAAATTCTTAACACCCCAATACAATCAGTGAAATTGAAAAGGTAATTAAAAATTTGCCAACAAAGAAAAACCCAAGTTCTGATGGGTCACTGCTGAATTCTACAAGACATTTAGAGAAGATCTTTTGCCACTACTCTTTAAACACTTCAGTGAAATTGAAAGGGAAGCAATATTTCCAAATTCATTCCTGGAAGCAAGTGTTACTTTGACTCCAAAACCATGGAAAGACTCAACCAAAAAAAAAAACTAGAGGCCAATCTCCCTAATGAACATAGATGCAAAAATCCTCAATAAGATACTGGCAAACAGAATACAGAAGGCATAACGAAGATCATACAGCCTGACAAAGTCAGATTTATCCCAAGGATGCATGGATGATTCAACATACATAAATCAATAAATGTAACACACTGTATTAATAGGGTGGAGGACAAAATCATATGATAATCTCAATAGATGCAGAAAAAGCATTTAACAAAATTCAACACCCATTTATGATTAAAACCCTATAGAAAATTGGAATAGATTTTCTTATTTCAACCTGATAAAGGTCATGTATGAAAAACCAAAACCCAACATCATACTAAATGATCAAAAACTGAAAACTTTCATGCTAAAATCAGGAATAAGACAATCCACTATCCACTATCCACTATCACTACTATCACCACTCCTGTTCAATATAGTTTTGGAAACATTAGCCACAGATATTAGACAAGAGAAAGAAATAAAAGGAATAAAGTTAGGAAAGGAAGAAACTAAACTGTCATTACCTGCTGACAACATATTCTACATAGAAGACCCCAAAAACTGTGCGAAAAGACGTCTAGACTAAATTGACAGATTCAGTAGAGTAGCTGGATACAAGGTCAACACTCAAAAATCAATAGCCTTCTTGTACACAAAAAACAGATTTATTGAGAGAGAAATTAGGGAAAGAATCCCTTCCACAATACCATCCAAAAAAATGAAATATAGAGGAATCAATCTAATGAAGGAAGCAAAAGACCTCTACATTGAGAACTACAACACTCTGAAAAAAAGAGATTGAAGGGGATATAAGAAAATGGAAAGATATCCCTTGTCCCCAGGTAAAAGAATGATTATAGTGAAAATGGCCATAGTTCCAAAACTGCTATACAGATTCAATACAATCCCAATTGAAATCTCAACAGTGTATTTCACAGAACTAGAAAAAACAATCCAAAAATTCATTTGGAACCAGAAGAGACCTAGAGTAACAAAAGCATTTCTAGCCAACAGAGACATGGCAGAGGGTATTACAATCCCCAACTTGAAATTATACTACAAAGCCACTGTGATAAAAACAGCATGGTACTGGCAAAGAAACAGACCTGAGGATCAACTGAATAGATTAGAAGATGCAGAAACAACTCCAGACATACTCTGCTACCTCCTCTTTGACAAAGGAGCCAATCATCCTCACCGGAGGAAAGATATCCTCTTTAATACCTGGTATGGAAAAACTGGATTTCAACTTGACAAAGACTAAATGTTGACCTCTATCTTTCACCAAGTACTAAATTAAACTCCAAGTAGATTAAGGATCTAAATATTAAAACAGAAACACTAAACTTGCTGGGAGATAAGTTAGGTAGATCTCTCAAAGACATTTGTATAGGAAAAGACTTTATGAACAAATCCTCAGTAGCACAGGAACTAGCACAAAGTATCAACAACTGGGATCTGTTCTTATTAAAAATATTCTGTACTGCAAGAGAAACCACCAACTGTGTGAAGAGACAACATAATATGTTGGAAAAAACTTTTACCACCTGTTCCTCAGACAAAAGTCTACTATCTAGAATATATAAAGAACTCAAAAAAAATCAGACCCCCAAATATAAAGACCCAATTAAAAAATCGGCATCTGAAATGAACAAACATTTCTCAAAGACATAAAAGCAGCAAATAAACATATGAAAAAATGTTCAACATCACTGGTCATTCAAGAGATGCAGATGAAAACAACACTGAGATTCCATCTCACCCCAGAAAGAATGGCTGCTATCAAGAAATCAACCAATAACAAATGTTGGTGTGGGGGTGTGGGGAGAAAGGAACCCTTCTTCATTGTTGGTGGGAGTGGAGACCGGTACAACCACTATGGAAATCAATATGGAGATACCTCAAAGAACTAGGGCTAGAGGTCCCATTTGACCCCAATATTCTCCTGTTCAGTATCTTTCCAAAAGAATTAAAAGAATCACACCACAGCAATATATGCAGATGCATGTTTATAGAGGCACAGTTTATAGTAGTTAAAACTTGGAAACAGCCCAACTGCCCATCAACTGGAGACTGGATAAAGAAGATTTTTTTTATATAAAATGGAGTACTACTCAGCCATAAAGAATGAGAAACTAGAGACATTTATAGCTATGTGGATGCACATTGAGGCCATACTCTTAAGTGAAATAAATAGGACACAAATGTGTAAATACTGAATAGTTTCTCTGGTGTGAAAAACTAAAAGTGTAAGTAAGAATTAAAATGTATAATATACAATGTGAAGTATGAAGAAAAGGTGTAAAGGAGTAGGGGAATTGGGAAAGGTAGGTGAAAGAAAGAAGGGAAGAGAAAAGACATGAGAAAAGGAAAAATGGAAACAAAGTCTTTGTAAGTAGGGAATGGTGGAGGGATGAAGGGAGGGCAGGGGAATGGAGAAAAAATAAGGACCAAGATACATCATGTAAAGGCACAAGATCCCAATGATAATGTAACTGTATTATGTATTTAAAATGTCCATTAAACTTAATGAAAAAAATAAATAGATGATGATA
>NW_004624814.1:3010550-3027190 GCF_000247695.1 Heterocephalus glaber | reverse complement strand
CTTTCATATTTAGGTTCATAGATCCTTTCAAGTTATTTTTATGTATGGAAATAAAGGGTTGAGGTTAATTTTTTACATACAGATACCAGGTGTTCCAGTGCCATTTACTGAAAACACTATCTTTTCCTCTGCTCTTGAATTGAGTTTATGTTCTATAAAATGTTAGTAGTAAATAATCTTTCAAAACTCAGTGGACCATATATGTGTGGTTGTATTTCTAGATTCTCTGTTTTATCCAAATGATCTATATGTCTTTCCTTACACCAACACTGCCTTGATTACTGTAGCTTTACAGGAAGTCTTAAAATTAGGTAATAAATGTCTTCCAACACTGTGGGTTTTATTGTTTTTGTTTTTTGTTTTGTTTTTCTTTTTACTTTCCTAGGTTCTTTGTACTCCTACATAACTTTTAAATTTCAATATCCAATTCTTCATTTACAGCAAGTATACATAGACCTGAATTTTTATATATACCTTGTGTATTCTAATCCTGCTAAATTCAAATACAAGTTCTAGGAGCTCCTAGAGATTTCTTAGTATTTTCTCTGTAGATGACCATCTCATCAACATATAAAGATTTTACTTCTACCTTGCCAATCCTATCCTAATTGTGTCATTTTATTGCCAGACTATTTTAGTTTGGGCCTGTGTTTCAAAGTTTAATAAACAGATGAAGAATAGGCATATCTGCCCTTGTTCCCCACTTAGGGAGAAAGCATTGTATCTTCTCCATTCATATAAGGCATTTTTGCTGGAAGTATGGAGTACATGACTTATCTGTTGAGAAGGTTCTGTTCTACTTCTAGCCTCCTGATAGCTTTTACCATGAACAGCTATAGAATTTAGTTCAATACTTCTTCTCCAACTGGTGACAGGATCATATGGCTTTTTCCTTTCCTCTGCTAAAAAGATGACTTTTGGGGATGGATCTTCCAATGCTGAACCAATACTGCCATCCCTATAATAAAACCACTTTCTACATACTGCCAGATCTGACTTCTAATAGTTTGTTTTGTTAAACAAGTTTTTATCTATGTTCATACATTTTTCTTCTATTATCTTTATCTAGTTTTACTATTAGCACAATGTTGATTTCCTAAAATGAGGCAAGAAGTGTTCCGTTTTCTTCTGCTTTAAATGTTTGATATAATTTATCAGTTAAAAACTATATGAGCCTGTTGTTGTCAAATAAGTAGGTTTTCAAGCTAGGAATATACTTTCTTTAATAGGTACTATCCAAATTTTATATTTCCTCCCAAGACAGTTGCAATCATTTGTCTTCCAAGGTAATTCTTAGACTGTGTCAAATTTTATTTCAAAAAAGATTTTTTGTAATATGCCTTCTATATCCTTTTAAATTCTGTAAAATCTATTGTAATGTCTTCTAGATCTTGATATTGCAATTTTTAAAATGTATAACTGATATTGTGTAATAGGACGAAAATGTCTAAAGGAGTAGGGGAAGTGGGAGGAGCAGGGAAAGGAAAGAAGAGAAAAGAAAAAAATATGAGAAAAGGAAAAAAAAAGGAAACAAAGTCTTTGCAAATAGGGAAGTGTGGAGGAGGTGAAGGGTGAGCAGGGGAATGGGAAAAAAAAAAAGAACCAAAATACTCATGTAAAGGTACAAGATCCCAATGATAAATGTAACTGTATTTTATACCTAAAATGTACCAATAAACTTAATGGAAAAGAAAAATAAAATAAAAAAATGGAAACAAATTCTTTGTAAATATGGAGGGATTGAAGGTTTGAAGGGAGGGCAGGACAAGGGGGAGAAAATAAGAACCAAGAGATTATGTAAAGGTACAAATTTCCATGATGAATGTCATTATATTGTCTATCTAAAATGTACCAATAAAATTAAATTTTAAAGAAAGAGACACTAGCTGTGGATCATCGTGATAGTGATGTATTTTCCTTTTGTATATAATCCCAAATGAGACTGGATCTGGTCAATACAAAAAAAAATAAGAAATGTAGTTATGTGCTGAAGTGAAGAAAAGATAAATTTTGGCCATCAAATATATGTATATGTATATATATATATATATAATAGTTAAAGAACAATATGTAAGTTGTTATAAAAATCACATTTGTCTTCACTATTTCACTCTAAAATCCTAATTGTACAACATGTTTTTCAGAAATAAAACTGTTTATTAATAAATTAAATTATATCTAGAAATGTAAATGACAGTGATTTAATTTTGTGTTCAATAAAATGATCAAGACAAAAACATCTAGAAGGCAATAGTTCCAGTGATCCAGATCCTGAACCCAAATCAGTAACCCATAGCTGTGATTCGGTATTAGAAGTTGTGGATTTTGGATTAAAAACTGTTGGAGAATTTCTGAGATATGCGATTGGATAAGATTTACAAAAGGTGGCAATAATTTCAAAAATCTCATAAGAAGTTAACACTTATTTTATCATCCTATTCCAGATAAAATATTTGGATAAGAGGAAATGAGAGTAAAATGGCCAGTTCAAGAAAGAAAAAAAGTTTGAATATGATTTTCCAATCATATTATATCCAAATTCATATTATTCAGTGTATTTACAATTATTCTATTGAAATATAGGTACAATGTTATTTGTATCAATATGTATTATGCAAATTGTAATAACAATGAAAACAGTGTATATTTCTCCCAAAATAATATGTTAATGGGACGGGGATTTAGCTCAGTGGTTTCACTCCCTGCTGCGCAAGCTCAAGGACCTGAGTTCGATCCTTGGTACCAAAAAAAAAAAAAATGTTAACATGTCCCATGTTATCTACATATCATACAATAAAAGGCATCTAAAAATCAGATATAGCCCTATAGCAACTGACTTGAGGAAGATGTCAATAGCGTATGTATATCAAAAATTTTGAAAAATCAGATTTCAAATCAATGTACTTGAAATAATATCATTTGAGAAAAATAAAAATATTATATAAATATTTATGGTGATTTTCTTTATTTTTATTTCACCAAACAAAATTTTATTAAAACATTTGTATTTTTTCTTTGTATGCAATTTTTTAATGTTCTCATCTTTAGTTCTTTTGAAAAGTAATACTGTAACTAATTAATTTTCTTGGTGTTTACTTCTGTCTTCCATTTTTCTTGTTCACCTAATACTATGTTTTGCATACTCAATGAATATAGCAGAATGTATAGAAAATGTGTTATAATGCATGTATGAATACATGTATGTTTGCTCTTTTTAAAAAAAATCTGTGCTGCTTTGGCAATGAAAAGAAATCTGACACAGAAAAAGTATCTAAGAAAATTCATACAGACAAGTGTGAAAACATTTCATGACCCTTATCCAACCAACATCATATCATGAACAGATACAGGAGCTAGCTATGACACTGCTATGTGTGTCTCTACCCCTACCCAAAGCAAAATGTTTTTCAAAAGACTTTGAAATCTGAGAACAGAATCTTTAAAACGCAGTCTGCATTTTAGACTGATAGCAAAGTTCAGTTCCAATTAGGCACATTTTAAGTGCTCGGTTTTTACATGTGGCAAGTGCCTCCCATATTGGACAGTTTTCTACTAATATATTTCACAATATTCCCATGGCTCGGCATGGTACAAGATAACATCTGTGTACCTAGGAGTGTCTCTAAAATGAAGGAGAAAAGGTAGTTGACTCCAAGGGCCCAACAGCAAATGTGAAAAAGTAGAGGATTAACTTGCCAGAACTTAGACACTGGTTGACCCTCAGGAATTTAGACTAAACTCAGAATAGAGAACTTACTAAAACCAAAGTTCCTCTAGCACAGCAGGTGGAATGAAATTTTGCAATGCATATTATTCAGTTGTGAAACAATTACATGCTATGTTTTTGTGGATTGAAATTTACAAAGTATATAATTTAAGAAAATAAATAAAGGGTATATAAAAAAGAAAGAATAAAGAAACAATAAAGAAAATCTAAAAGGGTATATAAGGTATTAACTAAGTAGGCTATGGTAGGAGGACAGAATATATATCTTTTGCTTTTCCTGATACTGTTTAAATACAAACATTTCGGAAACAGTTGTAGTAGAATGCATCATTTTACTTTCTTCTAAACAGAAATAATATTTTAGTATGCTTCTAAGTGAAAACAATTGAAATGATTCTTCTTTTCTCTTTAGGGCTTATGCTAATGATTCAAAGAATAGTTTTGTAGGTAAATATTTTATTTAATATCAAATTAAAATCAATTGCTACAGTTTATATATTCTTCTGACAGTAATTGAGTATAAATAGATATTACTTCTGTGGACTCTGATATTCCATTCAGAATGATTATTACTTATGTAATTTCAAAATTATTTTTAATAATAGAGTACATACTCAAAATTCAAATATTTGTCTTTTGAAATTGATCATTTTAATTGTACATTTCTTTGAGGTTCATTTTGATATATGTAGCCAATATATAACAAAGAAATAATGATCATAACCTAGATACTTCTAAATCCTTTAAACTATTGATCATAACTATAACCATTTAGCCACAGTCTTAAAGTAACTGCTCAATAGGATAAAACCGGATCAATTCAAGCTAGTAGTAAAATAAGACAATGTTTCTGCTACTAATTATCATTTAAAAATCTTCATAATAATAAAATTGCATAGAAATTTCCTTATCACAAAGGCAAATCAAATTAAATCACTTCATATTTCAATACAAATCAAATACCTCAGTGTAACAACTTTAGCAGAGAAAAGGTTTACTTTGGCTCACATCTGTAGGGGTTCAGCCCATGGTTGGTTGGCTCCATTGCTTTTGGGTTTCTGGAGAGACTGTATCTATAGGAGAGTGGAAATCCATTCACATCATGTCTAGGAAAAAAAGAGAGAGCAGACTAGGATTCTATAATCAGGCAGTACCCAATCTTTTCAGTATCAAGGACAAGTTTCATGGATGACAATTTTTCCACTCATGGGGTTTTTAGTTTATTTTTTAGTTTCCAGTACATAATAATTATATTCCGAGCACTAGCAACTCATGACCTCACCTCCTCAGATCATCAGGCATTAGATTCTCATAAGTAGTGTGCAACCTATATCCTTTGCCTGTGCAGTTCACAATAGGGCTCATGTTCCTATGAGGACTAATATTGCAGCTGATCTCACAGGAAGCAGAGCTCAGGAAGTAATGTGAGCATCAGGCAGCAGCTCTAAATACAGACTAAGATTCCTTGCTCACTGCTTATCTCCTGCTATGGAGCCTAGAACCTAACAGGCCATAGATTGATTGACCAGTACAGATCAGTGGTCTGAAATTTAGGGATTCCCACTACATTGTATTTTTTTTTCCCCTAATACTAGGAATTCAACTCAGGACCTTGTACTTGCCAGGCAGGCATGGCACCTCTGAGCTAAGTCCCTGGCAATATTGTATTTTGAAAGCATTCCCCCAATAACTTAAAACCTCTCGCTGGGTCCCATCTCTTAAAGGTTTTATCTACTTTTAATTGGACTGCAGAGTGGGGAACAAGCTGTTGTCCTGTGGAATATTCAAGGAAGAGCTCAGATTCAAACTTTAGCACTCAGAGTGGAGAATTTAAACATTGCTTTGATTATTCACTAATTATTACATTGTATGCTTAGCCATTTAAAGTCATACTTCTATAAGCAAGTAAATTTACTGTACAAATAAGACAAAGAACATTTTGAAAAATAAGAATAATAGATGTGAACTTATGGTATAATTTCAAAGACAGGAAATTATGGGATATTGGGACAAGATGATTTTGTTTATATTCTACATATTAAGCAATATTATGGCATCTAGCCATATGTAGATCTTTCATTTTAAATTAGCTAAATTTTAAATACAAATACATTTTCAACTTTTTCCATATATATTATAGAAATTTCAAGTAGCCATGTATGTATATTGGTTCCATATTGGATAGTGTAGGTATAAAATATTTTCATCATTACAAAGTTTTACTGGATACTACAAATAGATATCAAAGGTGACACTGCATTAAAATTATTATTAATTTACAGGGAAAACACTATTCCCTCAATAAATGACTAACAACTTATATGATTTTCTTTTCAGATATAACACTCAAATATTATACTTCAGTTAAATTCATAAATACAAAACTACCAAAAATAAATATAAACATAAAGAATGTTCAGAGCTAACTGATAAAAATAATGACTGCTCTAGGAATACCAATATTGTTACAGGCTTATTTCACGATTTTATTGTTTTAGTACAATGATTTTTACTCCACTTATAAAGATAATACTTTATAATTTCTAGTATAATCTGAAAAGTTGAGGATTCTCATACCAAAAAAAATTTGTGAGTAAAAGAGTTCATGTTGTAAATTGATATGATAAGGATTTATTTTCTCATTGTTAATTACTGCACAAAACAAAGGATAAAGATCACCCCAAAACAAAGTTGATATGCTTTTTCAAGAACTAAGTTAAAAAGTGTGTTGTGACGGCTCATCACTAGGCTATATATGTATTCCTCACCCACCACGGTCTCATACAGAGTAGATCAGAAAGCTTTGGAAGCCAACCTTTACTGACTCCATCAGAACCACTCTCTTTTAAGTCACACTACCTATCTTCATTTTAGTTTTGTTCAAAATATTTGTGAAATTTTTGCCTGCCCCAGCTGTATTAAGGTTGGAAAAATCTGGGCTTTGATCAGATGTGAACAAGTCTTCCAGTGTTGAAGTTTATGAGCCACAAGTGGACAGGTAAGGAGCAGAGGTGTGGGGGTGCCTGCAGCACCATCTCAGCATACGCGCCCCTTGGCACACCTCTGTCCTCCTGGTTGCAACTGTACCTGGATCCACATTGCAGAGGCACAGGGGGTCATAAAGGCCATTGTTCTGAGCTCCAGAAGATAGAGCAGAAGTGAACAACAGAAAGAGGGTTTCTTCTGGGCTCCTTGGTGAAAATTGAAGCCGAATGGAAAAGTGAAGAGAATCTCTGCAATAAAGGCACACCAGACCACTGTACTTGGTAAGTTGGAGGGATCATCACCTCCCATCAGAACCTGGACTATCTTCTGGGGAAGGGCAACTGGAACCTGCAGTAGAACCTTGCAGAATTCAACCCTACAGAAGGACAGGGAGCTCAACTTGGGACTTGCAGCCAGAAATCTATCTGAATCTCATGGGTCGGAGACTGGCTTGCTGAGACTCATTGACTTAGATCTCCACACTCCTGCCCACACTGTCTATTGTGACAGCAGAGACATACCCTGAAGGAAGCTCTTAATTTTTATTTTTTATTTTCAAAATTATTTTTTCTGTTATCTTTAACTTTTTTTAAATTTTTCTACTCTTTTCACATTTTTTTTTCTTTCTTCTTTTTCTTTTCTTTCTCTCACTCACTCACTTGGTCTCTTGCTCTTCCACATTGTTCATCATCTCCCTTTTTGTTCTGGTTCCTGGCTTAATTTGTATTTCTTCTTTTTCTTTTCTTCTCTCTTTTTCCTTCTCTCAATTGTCATTAGTTTCAAAGGAAAGTGAATATAGTTTCTAGTCTCTCTATTGCTGTTAGGTTTTTTCTGTTCTTGTGTTTGTTCTTTAGTTCTGTCTTCTCCTCTTGTCTCAACAGCTTCTTAGAATTTGTGTGATCTTCCTGTGTGCTCTGGCCTCACTTCTAACTTTTCCTTATATTTCTACTGATCTATCCCTCCCTCCTCAAATACTTCTAAGTCCCCATCTGAAAGGGTAAAGTTTCTATATTGAAGAGTTTATTTAATAAAATCATATTTTGGGCTGGTCTTCAATTTTAATTTAATTCACATGGTTAAAGGTGATAGATTAATAACTAGCACAAATTGTCATTTTTTTAAGCTGTGCTTGATACTATTGTCATTGCTGATTGTATCACTTGAGCTAAGGTGTTGTGATTGATCTAATTAGTTATCCTTCCTGGTATAATGAAAATGAGATTGCCCTAGAATCATTAGAGACTCAAAATCTAAAGACCAGCTATATCTGAAAGACACTTCTGAGAAGCAGTCATTCAATAAGGCTTCTAAATACAAGCAACAAAGATACTTGTAATAAGCAACATTGAAATATCAACCCAGGAATTACACCAAAAACATTACTAACAACAAAAATAGAAATGAGAAGACATTTAACCACGATACAAATTCAGATTAGATTTCCAGCTCACCAAAGGCAAATTCTAGGGGAAATGAGGTGTAAAAGTCTGAAAATAAACCTCCTGGACACCCTGAACTGATGGCACAGGATGTAACAAAAGAGATGAATGAGGCTCTAGAAAAATTCAAAAGAGAAGTAATTCCAGATATCTACAGAGATGGTGAGCAGAATGAAAGACATGATTAGAGAATCTAGAACAGAAACAGATTAAAAAAATAGATGAATTCAGGTCCATGATAGAAGCCATGAATGCCCAAAATAGGAAAGAAATGGAATCCATGAAACATATTCAAACAGATATTCAGTAAATTAAAAATTCTATTGAATGTGTACACAGCAGGGTGAGCCAAACTGAAGACAAAATGTCAGCTATAGAAGAAAGGATGGCAATCAATGACCATGAAAAGAGAGATCTCTTAAAAATGGTAAGGGACCATGAGAAATCAATCCAACAGCTACTAGATGACACAAAGAAGAACAATATAAGACTGATCGGAGTCCACAAAATATCAGGAGAAATTACAAATGATGTAAAAAATCTGTTCACAATAATGATGATAGAAAACTTCCCAAACAGAGCCAAAGAATTTGACATAGAAATCATTGAGGCATATAGGACTCCAACTAGCTATGATAAGAAAAATCTACACCTAGGCGTATAATCATCAAGATCCAGAAACCCAACAGAAGAACAAAATACTACAAGCAGTTAGAGAAAAGAAACAAATCACATGCAAAGGAAAGCCCATCAGAATCAGCAGACCTTTCAACACAAACCCTCAAGTCAAGGAGAGCCTAGAGTGAGGTATTTCAAGCACTAAAAGAAAACAACCTCCAACCTATACTTATGTATCCTGCAAACCTATCTATCAAAATTGATGGCAAAATAAGATACTTGCTTCAAAAAAGACACCTGAGAAATTTCATGAATAATAAACCAGTACTCTAAACAATTTGTTTGGGTACTGGGGATCAAACTCAAGACCTTGTGCTTCCAAGGCAGGCAGTGGAACCACTGAGCTGAATCCCTGGCCCTCCAAACAATTTTTAACAATATCCTAGGAAAAGACAATGAAGGTCACAACTCCATGAGACCCAACAGCAAATCTGAAACATTTCATCAGGCAAGGCAAGAAATTAAAGAAAGAGAGGGAAAAAAAATTAAGAGCTAACAACAGGAAAATAATATGACAATGATAAGTCAATATATATCAGTAATAACCATCAAAGTTAATGGCCTCAATTAACCAGTTAAAAGAAACAAACTGGCAGCATAGATTAAGATGCAAAGTCCAACAATATGTTGTATACAAGAAATGCACCTAGTTCAAAAAGAAATACATAGACTGAAAGTAAAAGGATAGAAAACAGTTCTCCATGTGATAGGAACCCAGAAAAAAGCAGGGATACCTACCTTATCTTCAGACAAAGTAAATTTCAAAGCAAAACTTATTAAGAAAGAAAAAGAAGGTCATTACATCATTGTAAATGGAACAATCAAAGAGGAAGAAATGACTCCTCCTGTTACTTTTGCTGCCTTGTATGTACCATGTTGGCTCTGTTCTGTGACGCTTGTTTGCCATCCCAGACACAGAGCCACCCAACTATGGACTGAAACACCTATGAACTACCCAACCTCTGGACATATCTGCTTTTTAGACCAAGCGCTCAATGTATGAGTCTTTGGGGAACCATAGACTCATAGAACTAGTTCAATCATAACAACAGCAGTAGGAAGTACTGGTGCAAACAAATTATAACACTACACAGTAGCAAGCAATGAGGAGCACAGCTGCCCCCAGCAGAGGAGGTGAGCCTTCTAGGATGCCATACCAATGCCCACAGTGCTGAGGACCAGAGCTGCAACCAGCTCTGAAGAGGTGACTGGTGAGCCGTGAGTAGACCAGCAGCACATAGCCCTCTTCTCCACCCCCCCATTGAAATGAGACTACACATAAATAAGTCTCAAAACCAGACTTTCAGATCACCTAAAGCAACCCCAAAAGGAAAAGAGATGCAACAATCTGATACTCAAAAACCTGGACTCCTGAACAACAATGGGTCACAGAGGAAATTAAAGATGAAATTAGACAGTTTTTTTTTTTTTGGTAATGGGAATCAAACTAGAGAACTTGCACTTGCGAGGCAGGCAACAGAACCACTGAGCTAAATCCCCGGCCCCAAAATTAGACAGCTTTTACAATTTAATGATAATTCCAGTACAATGTACAAGAATTTATGGGACACAATGAAAGTTCTACCAGGGAAATTCATAGCAGTGAATACCCCAACTAGGAAAACAGAGTGAGCTGAAATAAACACCCTAATGCTGTATCATAAACTCATAGAAAAAGAAGAGCAAGATAAACCCAAAGCTTGTACAAGGGAGGAAATTATAATGATCAGAACAGAAATCAATGCAATGAAGACTAAGAGAATGACACAAAAAGTCGATGAATCAAAGAGTTGGTGTTCCAAAAGAATAAATAAAATCAATAAACCCTTACCCAAACTTATCAAAACTAGGAAAGAAAAGGCTCAAATCTATGCAATTAGGAATGAAAAAGATGAAGTCACAACAGATCCAGCAGAAATCCAGAGGATCATCAATACCTACTTCGAGAATCTGTATTCTAGTAAAATGGAAAACAAAGAAGAAATGGAGAGATTCCTAGATACATATGAATCGCCAAAGTTAAAGGATAAAGATATAGAAATTCAAAACACCCAATTACAATGAGTGGAATTGAAAATGTAATAAAAATTTATGAAGAAAAGCCCAAGTCCTGATGGCTTCACTCCTGAATTCTACAAGACATTTAGAGTAGAACTATTGCCACTACTCTTTAAACATTTCAATGAAATTGAAAGGGAAGCAATACTTCCAAATTCCTGGAAGGAAGCATTACTTTGATTTGAAAAACCAGGGAAAGACCCTAAAAAAGAGAACTACAGGCCAATCTCCCTAGTGAACGTACATGCAAAAATCCTCAATAAGATCCTGGCAAACAGAATACATAGGGTCATCAGGAAGATCACACACTCTGACCAACTTAGATTTATTCCAGGGATGCAAGGATGGTTCAACATATGTAAATCAATAAATGTAATACACTATATTAACAGAGTCAAGGACAAAATCCATATGATCATCTCAATAGATGCAGAAAAAGCATTTGACAAAATTTGATACCCATTCATGATAAAAACCTGGAGAATATTGGAATAGATGGTATTTATCTCAAATTGATAAAGGCTCTCTATAAAAAACCAAAAGCCAACATCATACTAAATGGTCAAAAACTGAAAATCTTCATGCTAAAATCAAGAACAAGACAAGAATGTCCACTATCACCACTCCCGTTCAACATAGTTTTGGAAACATTAGCCAGAAATATTAGACAAGAGAAAGAAATAAAAGGAATAAAGACAGGAAAAGAAGAAGTTAAACTGTCATTATTTGCTGACGATATTATACTTTACTTAGAAGACCCAAAAAACTGTGCCAAAAGACTTCTAGACTTAATGGACAGATTCAGTAGAGTAGCTGGATACAAGGTCAACACTCTAAAATCAATAGCCTTCTTGCACACAAATAACAGATATACTGTGAGAGAAATTAGGGAAACAATCCCTTTCACAATACCATCAAAAAAATGAAATATCTAGGAATCAATCTAATGTAGGAAACCAAAGAACTCTACATTGAGAACTGCAACACTCTGAAAAAAAGAGATCAAAGAGGATATAAGAAAATGGAAAGATATCCCTTGTTCCCAGGTAAGAAGAACAATTATAGTGAAAATAGCCATACTTCCAAAACTGTCATACAGATTCAATAGAATCCTCAATGAAATCCCAATAGTATATTTCTCAGAACAAGAGAAAACAATCCAAAAATTCATTTGGAACAAGAAGAGACCTAGAATAACAAAAGCAATTCTAAGCAACAAAGACATGGCAGGAGTATTATAATCCCCAAATTGAAACTATACTACAAAGCCACTGTGATAAAAACAGTATAGTACTGGCAAAGAAACAGACCAGATGATCAGTGAAATGGATTAGAAGATGCAGAAACAACTCCAGACATACTCAGCTACCTCATATTTGACAAAGGAGTCAACCATCTTCACTGGAGGAAATATAGCCTCTTTAATACATGGTGTGGAAAAACTGGATTTTAACTTACCAAAGATTAAAACTAGACCCCTATCTTTCACCATGCACTAAACTAAAATCCAAGTAGATTAAAGATCTAAATATTAAAACAGAAACACTAAATTTGCTGGAAGATATGTTAGGTAGATCTCTTGAAGACATTGGCATAGGAAAAGACTTTATGAAAAAATCCTCAGTAGTACGGGAACTAGCACAAGGAATCAACAACTGGGATCTGTTCTTATTAAAAAGCTTCTGCTCTGCAAGAGAAACCACCAACTGTGGGAAGAGACAGCATACTATGTCAGAAAAAAATTTTACCAGTTGTTCCTCAGACAAAGGTCTACTATCTAAAATTTATAAAGAGCACAAAAAAGTCAGACCCACCAAATTTAAAGACCCAATTCAAAAACGGGCCTCTGAAATGAACAGACATTTTTCAGACAAAGAAGTAAAAGCAGCAAATAACCATATGAAAAAATGTTCAACATCACCGGTCATTCTAGAAATGCAAATGAAAACAACACTGAGATTCCACCTCCCCCTGGAAAGAATGGCTGCTATCAAGAAATCAACCAATAACAAATGCTGGCGAGGGTGTGGAGAGAAAGAAACCCTTCTTCATTGTTGGTGGAACTGGAGACTTGTGCAACCACTGTGGAAATCAATATGGAGATACCTCAAACAGCAAGGATTAGAAGTCCCACTTGACCCAACTATTCCTCTGGTGAGTATCTTCCCAAAAGAATGAAAAGTATCATACCACAGTGATATATCCTCACTCATGTTTATACCGGCACAATTTGCAATAGGTAAAACTTGGAAACAGCACAATTGCCCATCAACTGGAGACTGGATAAAGAAGATATGTTTTTTAATAAAATGGAGTACTGCTCAGCCATAAAGAATGAGAAACTAGAGACATTTATAGCTAAGTGGATTCACATTGAGGCCATACACTTAAGTGAAATAAATATGACACACATGTGTAAATACTGAATAGTTTCTCTGGTGTGAAAAACTAAAAGTGTAAATAAGGATCAAAATGTATAATTGATATTGTGAAATAGGAAGAAAATGTCTAAAGCAGTAGGGGAAGTGGGCAGGGTAGGGGAAAGAAAAGAGGGGAAAAGAAATAATATGAGAAATAAAAAAGAGAAAAAAAATCTTTGTAAATAGAGAATTGTGGAGGGGGTGAAGAGAGGGCAGGGGAATGGGGAAAAAATAAGAACCAAGATGTATCATTTAAAGGTACAAGATCCCATTGATTAATGTAACTGCATTTTGTACTTAAAATACACCAATAAACTTAATGGAAAAAAAAAAGAGTGAAAATTTTCTGACCACAAGCCTATGGATGCATGTGAACATGGTGCCCTTCTGATGATAAACCTTCTAGATTTTATATCTTATTTTATTTAAAAATAATCTTTAGAATTATACCCTCAGGGATTGATGCTTTATTTTTCTTTGTATATAACCATTATCTGATTACACATTAATTCTATAAGAAACTGAATGTAATGAATGCAGGACATCTGTGATGATATCTTACATCTAGAAGGCAATATCTACAATTCCACCCACAGCCACATTTCCATTAAGGCTCATGTGAATTTGATTTAATCTTTTATGCCTAACACCAATAAGCCTGAAAGGGAACCAATACATTCTCATGACATACTCTTTCTCTTAAGTCATGCTATTCCTTGAAACATCGTTACTTCACAATAGTCAATCTCAAATTTAGCTCATCAGTTATCATTGCTAAAATCACTAACATTTTAATAGGACTATAAAAGTATTGTATGCATGTAGGAGTTTTTAAATAATAGCTAATTATGGAAACAAACATTTTATACCTTAAGGAAGTACTGTTTGCTAACTACAGGTTTGCTTTTTTATTAAAAGTTTTATTGTATCATTTTTTGACATTTATCAATAAATTGAATTTATCGGATGTACTTCCATGGTAGTATGAACATTTGATTTTTTTTCAAAAATTTTCAATTAATGTTTAATCTTATGAAAAACACCACTAAAAATAAAACAAGAAAGCTACTTTAGTGCAAATATAAATTCTTAAAGTGCATTTTCTATTTGTTAAATTTCTTATATTTTAAATGATGAGAATAGCATCATTAATTTAAATTTTCATGCATAATTGGCACTTGTTATTTTTCTTCTATTAATTCAGAAATGATTTAACAACATAATTGTTATGATTTTCTTTCACAAATGATGAAAACTCCCCTTAATAATGGTAAATAGCACTACACAGATTTTAAAAAGGATACAACATCAGTTTAGTGTCACCTTTTCTCAACTTCATCTGGCATTAATATGTAGGGAACTACTTACTTTGATGACCACATCTCAAATACTTTGCTATCTGTTGCTCAAGAAAAACATTTCACTTTTAAGACTTGTAAACTTTCAAAAGGCTAGAAGAATATGTACATCTCAAGAGAAGACCAATAATTTACAATGAAAACTTTCTACAGTACTTCAAATGCAATTAGAAAAGAGAAGTTTGGAGCCTATCTCTAGGAAGAATCCTGATTAGAGTTGAATTAAACTGAAGGAAATTTTAAGGCAATCCATACTTGATGTACACTGTTGCATCTTTCCTTTTTTTCCTTTTATTTGTGAAATAATTTTAGGCTTATTGCTCTTCCTAAAAGTGAATTAATGGTAGAAGTCCCATAGCCCTTTATGCAATTTCTCCTATTGTTATCATTTTACATAACCATGGTACAATGTTAGAAAATAGGAGAGTAACAATATAATATTAACTACTTTAAAACTATATTTGATGGGCCTGGGATTTAGCTCAGTGCTTCTGCCTCCTGCTCTGCAAGCGCAAGGACCCGAGTTCAATCCCACCGGTACCAAAAAAAAAAAAAAGGAATAACAAATAATAGGGCTACCCACTCAGGACCCCTCCCGCCCCTGAGGAGCTTTCCTATCAATAAATATCTTCCTACTTAAAAAAAAAACAAACCTTGAATTTTCCCACTAACATCTTTATTGTTTGTTCCAGCAAGCCATTTAATTGTCATATTTTGTTCTGTATTCTTTATTCTCCTACAGTTTGCCACTCTCTGATGATTTTGACAGTTTTGAAAAGAACTAATCAATTGTTTTAGAAAATTCTGTTGGGTTTGTCTGATTTCACAGGATTAAATATAGGTTATGGAGTTTGGACAGTAAAGCTCCTGAAATTATATTGTTTTTTACTCAGTTTATCATATATGGACATATTACTCAGAGTAATACACTAATAATATTGATATATTGATCTTTTGATCAAGGTAGGCTCCACCAGATTTCTTCATTGTAATTATTATTTTCCCATTTATTCAAATTAGTATCTTGTGAGAAGATACTTTATCTCATCACGCTTGCTCACAAATTTTAGAGATCACTGATTGTTCTTGCCTATCATTATTGCTGCAATGTTGACAAGTATAATTTTCTATTTCTATCATTCCTTCTATATTTATAAATTGAAATTCCACTATAAGGAAGAGTTGTTCTCTAATCTCCATTTTATCTGTCCCAATAACCCATTTGTTTATATCAGATGGATCCTGACCTGTTTAATATACATGTGGTACTTGTATAATACTTGTATAATTGTTTAATACTCGTGGATACTTTTTTTGAATTGGAAACCAATGCCATTGTTACTCATTTTGTCATTAACAATGTTGTATTTTCTTGCATGTAACCTATTTGAGAGGTTTAGACTTAGGAGATTTGGGTGCAATAAAGGACATTTTCTAACCCCGAATTCATTTTGTGTTAAATGAATGGCTATAGCACTTAACAAAAGGCCTCACATTATAGTGGAATAGATATCGGTTTGTTTCTGATGTTATAATCCAGATTTAGGGATTCCGTGATTGGTCCAATTACCAGAAAGAGGGTGAAACACACAAGTGCATGCATCAAATTCCTTCATGGCCTATTGCCTTTCAAATTTCTTTGACAAGAATTAGTAATGTAATTGTTTCTGTCTGTGAAGAAGGTTGGGAAAGCCACGTGTGATGGTGCATACCAAGAATCTCAGCACTGGGGAGGCAGAAATGGGAGGATTGGAAATTTCATGCTAACCTGGCCTCAAAATTCCAAGTTTGAGCCTGTTCTCTAATAGCTAAGAAAGAAAGAGGGTGGGAGGGAGGGGGAGATAGAAACATGCTAGGAATTCTACTGCCCAGAAAATGGGAAAAAAAATTCCAGCATTTCCTCAAAGGACTAACATCTACAATATATGAAGATCTCAAAAAACTAGATCCCTCACATTTAAAGATCCAATAAAAA
>NW_004624814.1:2992726-3010450 GCF_000247695.1 Heterocephalus glaber | reverse complement strand
AGAGAGAGAGAGAGAGAGAGAGAGAGAGAGAGAGAGAGAGAGAGAGAGAGAGAAAATGACTTTAGGAAGCAGTTAATTGTCTTCTCTAATCAAAAAAAAAAAAGAATAATGAAACCCCTCCACCTCACAGCTTTCTTATTTACATAAAAGGATACATCCATGATATTCATCTTAGAACTTCTTAAACTTGAGAGTGAAATAAAAAGTTCTAAATTTGAAAGAAAAATGTTGCAATTTTGACTAAAAAAGTCTTATTAAATTAAATAGTCCAAGTTTTACTATACAGATCCTGACATACATTATGGAAAGAACTGTTTCTGTATTTCCAAAGGTTACTCTTTCAGATATGAAAGAAATTGCTCAAGAAACAAATCTGATATTTAATATCTATTGAAGAAATGATCAGATGACACTAGTACAAGATCTGTATATAAAACATTAATTTGAATGTACATTCTCTCAAAGAGTTAAAATTGTGAAGAATAATATAGAGTAAACATAAAAGTACTGTAAGTATATAATATAGCTTCCATTACACAATAAAATATACATAAAAGAGTTTTCATCATTTGTTTGCATGTACTAATTCTCATAAAAAGCCTGTAATTTTGAACAACTATTATCACAGTCATTCACATAAGAAAATTAAGATACAAATTTTAAATAAATTTCAGATCCAATCATCTTAAAAGAAGAAAGGTTATTTTACTAAATTGTATCATACTATACAATTTCTTCTTATTTACAGTTTTTTCCCCTGTGAGTTACCTACTGGAGTCTGAAAATGTTAAATGCAAAATTCCAGAAATTAACTATTCATAAATTCTAACTTCTGTTTCTAAGTAGCCTGATGAGATCACATGAGTCTTGCATGTTCTTACTGGAATGAATAACTCCATTGTTCAATGTACCCACAGTTTACAGGCAACTTGTCCATTAATGACTTTGTAGGCATCTCTGATAACAGACCCGTTGTCACAGTATCCTAGTGCTTCTATCTCAATGATTCTTATTTTATATAATAATGGCGCAGCAGTGCAAGAGTAGTGAAGCTGTCAATTTCACTACTGTGTAATGTTACGTGCTCTATTTTATTATTTTAGAGTTGTTAATTTCTTACAGTGCCTAATTTATAAATGAAAGCTTATTCTAAATCTCTTGGTATGAAAAGAACATCATATATAGAGTTTGATACTTCCTGCAGTTTCAGGCTCCACTGGGGTTCTTTATTGTAAAATGATCCCAATAGTACATGACATCTCACTCTTTTGCTTATAGTGTAATTTTCACAGTTCTCACATTAAGAATAAGTGTCTACCTAGAGTAACAAAAGCAATTCTAGGCAAGAGAGACATGGCAGGGGGTATCACAATCCCCAACTTGAAAGTATGCTACAAAGCTACTGTGATAAAAACAGCATGGTACTGGCAAAAAAACATATGCAAGGATCAGTGGAATAGATTAGAAGATGCAGAAACAACTCCAGACATACTCAGCCAACTCATCTTTGACAAAGGAGCCAACCACCCTCACTGGAGGAAAGATAACCTATTTAATAAATGGTGTTCGAAAAACTGGATTTCAACCTGGCAAAGATTAAAGCTAGTCCCATATCTATCACCACACACTAAACTAAGATCCAAGTGGATTAAAGATCTAAATATTAAACCAGAAACACTAAACTTGCTGGAAGATAGCTTAGGTAGAACTCCAGAAGACATTGGCATAGGAAAAGACTTTATGAACAAAACCTCAGTAGCACAGAAACTAGAACAAAGAATCAACAACTGGGATCTCATTTGCAAGAGAAACCACCAACAGAGCTAAGAGACAACCTACAATAAAATTTTTTAGTAGTTGTACCTCAGACAAAGGTCTACTATCTAGAATATATAAAGAACTGAAAAATGTCAGACCCCCCCAATTTAAAAACTCAATTCAAAAATGGGCATCTGCAGTGAACAGACATCTGCAGTGAACAGACATTTCTCAGACGAAGAAGTAAAAGCAGCAAATAAACATATGAAAACATGTTCAATATTACTGTTCATTTAAGAGATGCAGATGAAAACAATACTGAGATTCCACCTCATCCCAGAAAGAATGGCTAGCCTCAAGAAATCAACCAATAACAAATGCTGGCCGGGCTGTGGGGAAAGAGGAACCCTGCTCCACTGCTGGTAAGATTGTAGACTGGAGAAACCACTGTGGAAATCAGTATGGAGATACCTCAAAGATCTAGGACTAGAGATCCCATTTGACCCAGCTATTCCCTTGCAGGGTATCTTCTCAAAAGAATTAAAAGAATCATACCATAGTGATATATGTGCACCCATGTTTATAGCAGGACAGTTCATAATAGCTAAAGCTTGGAAACAGCCCAAGTATCCATCAACTGGAAACCGGATAAAGACTATTTTTTTAATGAAATACAGTACTACTCAGCCTTAAAGAATGAGAAACTAGAGACATTTATTGCTAAATGGATGCATATGGAGGCCATACTCTTCAGTGAAATAAATATGACACACGTGTAAATACTGAATAGTTTCTCTAGTGTGAGAAACTGAAAGTGTAAATAAGGATTAAAAAGATTAAAATGAAAAATTGATAATTTGAAATAGGAAGAAAAGTTCCAAAGGTGTAGGGGAAGTGGGAGGGGAAGGGGAAAGGAAAGAAGGGGAAAGGAAAAATATGAGAAAAGGAAAAAATGTAAACAAAGTCTTTGTAAATAGGGAAGGGTGAAGGGGGTGAAGGGAGCACAGGGAATGGAGAAAAAGTAAGAACCAAGATATATCATATATAGGTACAAGCCCCCAATGTTAAATGTAAACATATTGTATACCTAAAATACACCAATAAAAGAATTTAAGCACAAAAAAATATGTGTTTGTTATTTGTATAGTAATTCTTCCCAATTTCTAGAGTAAAAAGATATGGTCCAAAAAAAAAAAAAATCAGGGTCTAAGGTCTTTCTAAATCTGGGTGGGATTTTGATTGGGACATACAGGACTGTATATAATTTCCAAGATGAGAGTGTAAAACTCAGAGACTTCTCTCTTTCCAGACATTTGTCTCTTACACTGAAGACTCAACCCTCCAGGTAACTCATCTCAAGCCCACCATGCTGTAAAACTCTCCAAACAGCAAGTGCAGAAAGGCCACAGAGAGAGGTCTGATGACAGAAAGTAAGATGATATATTCTTGCTCCAGTCATCATATGAGGGCAACTGCATAGAGATCTCAAAGGACAAATGCACTTATGCGTCCTATGTACATTCGTTACTTACAGAAATTGAGATGATAAAGTGATAGCTATGTTAAGCCACTGTATTTTGTGGTGATAGTCCTACTCAACCTTCTAATTGCCATCTTTGCTGTCTAACTTGGGTAAAATTGAAGCGTTTTTCCACCTTAATACTTCATAATTTCCTTCTTTTCTTGTTTACATTTCTGACACAACCTAACATGACATCTGCTTTACATATATTTTCTTTTTTATTTCCAGTAACATGTAAATTCTTTTTGTGTATGACAAATTATTTGGCTATTCTATTCTCTGCTATGGCCTGAATGTGGAGAAGCATTTCTCGTAATTAATAGCCAGAAAGTAAGGATTTACAGAATGACTATCAGAATGTAGTAAGAAAGGGCTGGGGATTTAGCTCAGTGGTTCCACTCCCTGCCTCGCAAGCGCAAGGAGCCGAGTTCAATCTCCTGTACAAAAATAACAAAGCAAAAAACCCCAAAAAGAATGTAGTCAGAAAAAGAGATGGACAGAAGAACAAAAGAGATAGCTGTCTATAGACTAGAGGGATAATAATAAAGACACTAAAAATGCTACATCTTATACGTTCACATATTGGTGTATAGACTGGGCTCCTTTGAGCTCACCCAAAAATAAGTCATATATTTAGAATTTTTAGTTCATTTCCTTTGATATACAAAAGACTTTAGGGAAATTCTTGACAGTCTAGAAAGCTATCTTTCCTTCAAAACCAAAATAAAATACAAAATATTAAATCAGATAGTATAGTTAATAGATATTAAAATTAGTTTGCCTTTCTACTCAGAAAAATGTGTGCTTTTTTGTTAGTCCTTGCCCTGCCACTCCCCAAACAGTTATGACTTTTTGGATATCATGTTGGTAATATAATCAAGGTGGTCTAGTGTTGGATTGTCCTGTGTATGGTACAGCAGAGTCATGGATTCACCCTCATGTTCTAATGTGCTGCTCTACAGTTCTTTGCTCATGAAAGTGGAAATCTTTAAATTGATCAGAATGTGTCTGTATTTTTATTAGTTAGATGAAGCATGTCAAGCAATTTTCCTTTCTTTTCTAAAGCATATTATCTGTTTTTAAATGCTTGTCAAAAATTTGACCTTTTTATCAGTGGGAAGCATGTATTATTTTTTCTTCACACACTGTAGAGAATAATTATAGTGTAAGATAATTGACAAAAAGTAGATATGTTAAAAGAATGTCAAATATGAATTTTATTTTTCCCCTAGAGATCCTCACTTGCATCTTCTATTTCTTATTAAGTAAAAATGTTGAGATGGTGTCGAAAATTAGTATTTTATGCTTAAATAAAAGGAAGTCTACAAAATGCATTCTTTTTATTTTCTGCCTATACTATGAGAAATGAATTTAAAGATAATAGTAGTTCTTGTCTCAGGCCTCTAATATCATATGATTATAGAGTAAATTCAGATATAGTCATGTTTGGTGTCATCTAATTTTCTGCAATTTTAAAGGCTTATCATTCCGTGGCCTTAACATTTGTCTGTTTAAATACATTATGTCAGTTGCTCTTTATTCCAGATGACATTCCTGCCCAGGGAGATTGCATTCTTATTGCTCTTTATACTCTGTCTCTTGCATGGTCACAGAGTGGCATTGTGGGTAAGGCAGATAATTTACTAGATTCCCTACTTGGGGCTTAATGGTACTCCTGAAACTATTTCAGTGTAGAAAAATTGTTGGTGATTAAATTTAGAACACTTTATTGATAGTTTATATTTAAGTTTTAAAATTTTGTAGGTTGCTTGTCTATTTTGATTATACTTTTTGTTATTTGTTGTTGTTGTTTTGTTGTACCAGGGATTGAACTCTGAACTTTGCACTTGAGAGGCAGGTGTGGTACCATTAGGTTTGTTTGCAGCCTCAACTTAGGTTTCTTTTTTTTTTTTTTCATACCAGGGATGGAACTTGGACCTTGCATTTCTAGGGCAGGCACATGCCACTGAGCTAAATCCCTGGCCCTCTTGTGTATGTTTGAAAAATTTACCATTAAAAGACACCAACTTTTTGTTTAGGCAGCTACAGTTGAATTATTATTAGAGTCTATTTCTGTAAACAAAAAATTGTGTAAAAATATTTACACAATAATTTAATCATACTAAACACAGAAAAATATTCTCAAACATCTTAGCTGTGAAACAGAAATAAGAAAAATTCACATTTTCATTTTACTTAACTCATACTAGTATAAAAAGAGTAAACTTCTTCAAGACTATTTCCTACAAATAGTACAAAGATTCTAAAAATTGAGATTAAATTTGAATCATGAAGAAAAACTTCTCAGAGAAGGAAAGTATTTATTTAAGGGAGAATTTACTTCAAACAGGCTGAAAATTGACTAAGTCATTCCCTATAAGAAATCATGATTAAATTTAGGATTTGCAGATCATAATTTTCAAATAGCTAATATGTTTTTATTTCACAATAAAATAAATATATTTCCTTTGATACATATATAATCAAAGAACTTTGTTCTCTTGATTTTTAGAGAGATTTATTTATAGCACTCTATGGTATTAGTTTTAGAAGTATAGTTCCAAGAAAATCAGTGCTAAATTTGAGTTGGATTCATGACCTTTTTAGGATTATTCATTACCTTTTTCCCTTAGGAATTTGTACCTTCCATTTCGGTGTATCTAAGGAGGTACTATATCAATTATCTTTTCTTATATTACCAATATGAAATCCATTTTCTTAAAATTGTGTATTGAATATTCCGTGTCTATATTAGTGTCTTTATTATTGCTCTAACCAATTAACTCTGCTTGGCTGCTAAAAATAAATGAAATTTTTATCTTACTTTTCTGGAAATCAGAAGCCCAAAATGAGTTCTACTAGGCTAAAATTAAGGTGTTGGCAAGGCTGCATTCCATTTTGGAATCTCTTTTCTTGCTTTTTCCAGCTTCTGGCATTTTTGGCAACTAGCCACTCTTCATCTTTGCAACCAGCACTAGCAAGTGGAGTCGTTCTCATATATCCAGAGTCACTCTGACACTTACTCTTTTCTGCTCCATCTTCCACATAAAGAAACTTTGTGATTATATTGTACTTTATGGAAAATTAAGGAGAGAGTTTTCCATATTAAGGTCAGCTGATTGGCAATGTAATTCCAAGTGCTACCTAGTTCACCTTTCCATGTAGTATAAAGTGATTTCAAAGGTTCCAGGGACCTCGATGAGCACATATTTGGGAAGCAATTATTTTGCCACAGTGTATTTTAATCAAAACTGAAGATTTTGTTATTGTAGGCTACATATTACATTAGTAGAAATCAGGGTGCTCTTCAATGAAGTTATTTTTGAAACATTTCATTTTTAAAAAATAATCCCTCCGAAAGTCTAAGATTACTTTCTGAAAATATTTTATTTCCTGGGACATATATAATGTAGCAGGTGCTACATAAATTATAATACATTATAATGAGAAAATATGAGGCAGAATTTAACTTATGTAATCTTATCTATGAACTCATGTTCATTTTGCTTGTTAAACATAGAGAATAAACACAATGTACATTATGTGACTTATAGGAGAAATTGACTATTATTTGGAGAATATAGGAATTGAGCAAAATTGTTATAATAAAACAATAAATTTTGCACATTTGTCCACAGAGTTTAATTTTGAATGACTACTATGAACAAAGTTTGATTCATCTTGTATTACTACCTCAATACTTATTCTCTATATACTATTTCCCCCAAGTCAGCAATCTATTCTTTTAAATTGTTACTTATAAAAAGACACCAACTCAAACTATTGCCGAGTTCCAAGAATTATATTTCCTGTTCCTGTGTACTATATCAAAATGTATTTACAGCTATGGCAAGCTAATGGCAGTAAATAAGCTTATTCAGAAAGAAAATAATAGATGTCTTCTATATACACTTATGGGAAAGTATTATGTGAATACAATTTCTGTTTTGATCTTCAAGGTGAAATATTAATGAAAATATTTCTCTAATATTGTTACTCATTGAAAAACTAATTAGAATAAAATTTTAAGTCTGTCAAGTGTTTATAGTCAGTGGAGGGTCATGTTAGCAATGGCTATGCTACCAGTGTACTAATTTCATACTGCTATTTATACAGTAGGAAAGATTAGAGGCAAAATTATTGTTTTGTTGTACCTTATATATAAAGAATCATCTGATTACCTACTTTAAACGCTCTGATGCAAATGGGTGTTCTGCCTTAGAATATGCTCACAACTTAATATTCATCTCATTGAACTTATATTATTCACAATAAAATAGATAAATTATGCCAGATAATATTGTATTTAAATTTATGGTGAAAGTCATGTGATTATGTATTTTGAATTTTGCAGTTTAGTGTATAAGTATTTTTCTATTTACTGGAAACATAATTCTACTACAGATATAAGAACTTTGCCACATAAAGTGTTCAACTAAATATGCAAAAATAAAATTAAAAATTAGAAATATTTTAAATGTACAATAATAATAACAAAAGAAGAAATGGCAAGTATTTTGAGTTTTAAAAAAAGCACAGGGGTGCTGGATTCAATATTCATTGCTTTTTCTAGCAATACATATGAGCCTGAATGTGCCATTATTTAAATACTTTTAAAAAAAATTTATGAGGGCATGTTGTGATCATCCTTCTCTCCATTCACTCTGCTCAACAATTCATACTACATACAGGAACTGAATGATTTTTAATTATAAACACACACACACACATGCACACACACAAACACATAGCTGTGTGTTCCAGTAATTTTGAGTTTTTCCTTAAAATGAAGACCCTTAATGTTGCTTACAAAGCTCTTTTGATACTGTAGCATCTTCTATTACCACTCATCTCTCCAATCATTTCTTTTTTGTTCTCCCTGGGAAAAATATTCTCTTTATTCCATCCAGTACATTTTGTCCTTTTCCTAATTTTTTGTTTACTACTTTCTCTCATTATATATGTCTGAACTCAAATATCACCTTCATGGAAAGAATTTCTCTAGTAATTCTAAAATAAATATGGTTATTTCTTTGGAAATATTTGGAGTTTATTTCCTAATTATATATTTGTCTAATCTCCATTTCACTCACCAGAATATGAATGTCAAGATGTAAAAAAAATATGTTCTTATTTGCACCAATATAAGCCTATTACTATGAAATAATTATGGAAAAATATAATTATGAATTAGAATTATTGAATCCCCAAGCAATCCATGAAATATCCTATACATTTGTGGGTGGTGATATTTGAAGATCTCCAAGGTACATTATCATGAAAATAAAAATCAGATTCAGTAGTTTGTATAAATATAATTGACAAATTTTGTTGAATATGTAGGAGTGGTATCATTAATTCAATGCTAAGTACTGTGGATTATGAAAAAAGGCAGACATAAGAATTCATATTCACAAATAAAAAACTATCATTTTCCCTTAGATGGTAAATTAATTAGTATAAAAATAAGCAACCATACAGAACCACCATTTTCTCTTATGGGGTAAGTTAATTAATATGAAAAGTATAAATGATTATTAAATACAGATGGATACATTTCTATTCCTTATATATGTGTGTGTCTGTGAAATAAACAAAGGTTGCATTTACAGAACCAAGTAGGTCTAGAGAGAATGGTGAAGGTGCATTTCCTATTTTATGCTAAATCATGAAATACTGCTGACATCACTTTTCAGTAAATTTATGAGTTAATTGTGTCTCAAAGATAAAAAAGAAGAAAAATTGTGTAGGAAACCATCTTACTATTTCATGTAAAGAACAGGTAAGAATCTAACATGGAAATTCATTGGTTCCTCTTGTGGAAAAAAGTACTTAGTCTCATCAATTGCAACAGTCTATTTTTTTCCCAGTTTATTTTCATTTCAAATAGCAATATTCTCTTTTTTCATATGTCAATATCCTTCTTAGTAAAATGTTTCAAATATGAAGTAAATATGTTTAAATTTAATTAAAAATGTTAATAAAGCATAGACTGAAAAACTTTTTGCAAAGTTTATTTCAAGCAGTTTTTGAAAGGTCTGACTACTATAAATAAACTCAGTTTTAGTATCTATGTGGAACAATTTATTTTGAAAGAGAAATATAAGATCCTACCTATAAGGGGGAAAATGACTCTGAGTAATTTGAGTGCAAAGGTACATTTGTAGACAGCTCTCTAATACAGTGATCACCTTCTGGGTTGGTCGCTTATACTGTAACATTATTAAGGTGTATTAGAAAAGTGATCATCCTGGGTTTTCAACTACTAAACTCAGATGAGCTTTAAAATCTTACAGCCAATATAAGAAGGAAATTGATTTCTAAATGTATATTAACAGTGAATATTTAAAAAGTATTTAACCCACCCTCATAGGCAAAATAATTAACCATTATCACTTATCAAAAAGGAACAACTCTTAAATTGCATTTACTTATAAATTATCTTCATGTAGAATATTTTTTAAATTATGCTATCTGATCATTTTGATAAATACTGCTGTCTCTCTTAAAAGCTATACATGTAATCTGGATTTTCCATGAAAATGAGGTAACAAAGTAAGAACCACTTTAAAAATTGAAAACTTATCTAATGATACATAAAACTCTTACTAGAAAAGAAAGGGATTATTTTCCTTTAAAATGGCAACCAAATCAAAGTAACATTGAATTAAACCTTTGGAAGCATCATGAGTTGTATATATTGAAGTATCTCTATTAGGTCTTTTGTGTAAGTTGTGTAAAAGTAAAAGAGGGTGGCCTCACTTAGACTTCTCAGTCTAAATGAACCAAAGATGATTGGCAAAGTGCTAAAAAAAAGAGCAAAGATTATGAAAAGCAAAAATAGGGCCACCTTGAATATTTATTGTAAACATGAAACACCATTCATAAAAAGGAAATTATTAGGGGGCAAGACATGCACAGAAAGCACAGAAAAGCATGTAAAAGGCACTTGGAATCTCCAGTATCATCAATGCACATATTTATAGAGCAGCAAAGAACCTTTCACTATGTAGTTGTCTATGTGTTATGAATATAGGTTAAAAGGAGCTATGACATGAAAGAAAAGCAGATGAATACAGTAAAATATACTGAGTTGATCAATGTGACATATAATAAGACATAGAACATATGCTTTGTATATTAACTAACATATGCTTTGTATATTAACTATCTTTTTTGGCTGAAATGCATCTACAAAGAAAGGCAGGGTTCAGTTCAGTGGTTCACTTGGCTTAGAAAGACCTTGATGTCCAATAGAAAATATTCCTGAGCTTTCAGGTCCTTAAATTCAATTCTTTCAGTACACTGCAAATAGAGAAAATATTCAGAGGACTTTTCATAAGACAAATAATCATTTGCAATGATAGATTGTATAATTAAAGGTATCTACAAGTAAAATAATTAACAATTTGTTTCATTAGTAGGTGTTTATAGCAAGTACAGCTCTATAGATAGTATTAAAGATATTCAATCAGTGTTATGAAATGTTTTATGTACAATCTTGTCATACAATGCAGTCTACACTGAAAAGTATATACAGATCAACTTTATTTCTTATTTCAATCATGAAAACAAATTTAAAAATTTGGGAATATAGTTGATTTTCTTTTTTCCAACTGTTTTCTTTAGCACCATATTTCTTCAAACAAAAGTTCTGAGAACTGACTACATGAAAATATTTTTTCTTCACATTCAATAGGAGAGGGAGAACTCTTGGCAACCTGGATACTTTCCAAGTTCTTTGGCCTCTGAAATAATCCATCATAATGGGAAGTTGCACAGATAGCTCAGTTTTTGGAATTATGTGGGAGAAACTTACTACTGCCTTTCTTGTACTACCACATAATTTTTTCCCCTACTTACCTTTGAAAAGTCCCATGAGTATGAAATAAGATAATACTTCTGAAAAAGATTTAAAACTCTAAACCAAGCTTACATATGCAAAATATTGCAAAGGAAAACCTTAACCAACCAAACAAAAATATACCAATACTCTAATTTCTACTACTAAAGCATCTAAATGCTCAGAGAGCAACATTGTTAGTGTGCTGTCATGTCTGAGACCTCAGTAATATACTCAGCCTCTGTTCAGGTCCAATGATGAATGACCATACATCATTTTGATTCTGTAAATCATTTCTTACTACATGCTTTTGTCACATATTTGCAAAATGATTTTAAATTTTAAAATGTTTTCTTGTATATTACTTTACTTGAATTACATAAAAATCCTGTGATATAACCTAATATTACTAAAACTACAACTACTAATAACTATAATGTTATTATTGCTAGAATTCTCAATTGACCTTAATTTTATAAATGAAAGGGTACTACCAAAAGTAACTTAGTTAATATTACCAAACAATTGGCTTAACCAATTAATAGATTAAATTATAATTCTAGCATCCCCAAATATATGTTGTTTTTCATATAATGCATCTTTACCTTAAGAACACGTGAAGAAAAAAATATTTAAACAACATAAATAAGTATTGTACTGATAATTTTGGTCAAGTTTTATTATTTGAACTGTTCACATAAAACAATCATATATTCTACTTTGATTCTGTCAATAACTTTGAGTCAATATTTGGTCATTCATAAATAATTGTGTGAATACAAGATGGCAATCATCATCCTACTAAATGAAAAAAAATGAAAACCTTTCCTCTAAAATCAGGAACAATTTCAAAAATGTTCACTACCCCCACACTTGACCAATATAGGACTCAAAACTTTAGCTGGAGAAATTAGTCAAGAGAAAGAAATAAAAAGATATGTATAAGAAAGGAAGGAGTTAAATTATCTATTCACAGATGACTTAATCCTTTACATAGAAGGCCCAAAAAATTCCACAAAATCTCCTAGAAATAATAAATTCAGCAAGGTAGCAGGATACAAAATCAATACACAAAAACTAATATAGTTCCTGTACACCAATAATTTAACAAAAAGAATATTAGGAAAACAACACCATTTGTGATAGCTTCAAGAAAAACTAAATACTTAGAAATTAACCTAACAAGGAAGTGAAAGATATGTACAATGAAAATTATGCTACTCTGAAAAAAGATACAAAAGGACATTGGAAAATGAAAAGATATACCCTATTCCTGAATAGTACAAAGAATACTGTCAAATGGCCTAAATACATATGTATGTATAAGTATGTATATGTATGTATTGAAATCCCAATCCAAATACAAAAAAAAATTCCTCACAGAAATAATCCTAGAATTTATATGCAACCTGGACTGTAAGACACCCAGACTAGCAAAAGCAATCCTAGGCAGCAAGGGGGCATCAAGATGCTGGATTTCAAGTTAATTTACAATGCTATGATGATAAAAACAACACACACACATGGAAAAATGGAATAGAATAGAGAATACAGAAATTACTCCAAGGACATTCAGCCATCCGATCTCTGACAAGAGGAGGGACCAAAAATTTACACTGATGGAAAGATGGCCTCTTTAACAAATGGTGCCGGGGAGTTGGCTATATAAATGTAGAAGATTACATCTGCTCCCATATCTCTCACCATGTACTAAAATAAAATCTAAATAGATTAAACACTAAATATTGAAACAGAAACACTTATTTGGACTGAAGATAAGATTCTTGAAAACATAGGCTCAAGTAAGAACATTCTAAGCAGAACCCCAGTAGCAGAAGAAATAATTTCAAGCATCAGCAAATATAATTCTGCACAGGAAAGATAGATAGAGTGAAGGTAATAGATAGATAATAGTGAAGATAATAATAAGATAATAGATAGAGTGAATAAGATAATAGTGAGAGTGAATAAGATAATAGATAGAGTGAAGATAATAGATAATAGAGTGAAGAGAAAACCTACCAAGTGGGGAAAAATTGCAAGTTACTCCTCAGAGGACTAATACCTGAATTGTAAAAAGAACTAAAAAATTAGAATCTACAAAATAAAATATTCAGTCCAAAAATGAGTGACTGAAATGAAGACACTTCACAGAACTTTAAATATCCAGTAAGTGCATGACAAAATGGGGAACATCATGGCCAAGAGAAAAATGCAAATTTACACAATACTGAAATTCCATCTCACTTCTGAAAAAAAGGCTGTTATTAAGACATCAAATAATAACAATGCTGCTAAGGCTGTGGGAGAAAATAATTACTTCTGCATTTTTGGTGTGAATGTAAAGTATAACCACTATGGAAATCATTATAAAGATTACTCAAAAGTAAAAATGGAAATTCCATTCAATCCAGTATTCCTCTGGTAGGTATCTTCCCAAAAGAGTTAAAGACATCATATTACTGTGATATATGCACACCCATGTTTATAGTAGCACAATTCATAATAGCTACATCTTGGCAGAAAGATCCAGCAGGTGAATGGATAAAGAAAATGTGGCATATATACAGAATGGAGTACTACTCTGCCATAAAAAGAATAAATTTGAATCATTTGTAGGAAAATGTACATATCTTGAGGTAATAATGTTAAATGAAATAATTCAGATATAGAAGCTTAAATATTCTATAGTCTTTCCTATATAAAAATACAAAGTATGAATTAATTAAAGAGCAAAATTAAAGACATGATAGAAAATAGGGTGATCTTTTCTAAATGGGCAGGTAACAAAGAGATGGAGAAAAAGCAAAGGAAGGAAGTGGAGGGGAAGCAAAAAATACTTAAGATGTGTTATGTACATGTACCAAATCCTCAGGGTGAATATAATCATTACAGTAAAATTTTTTTAAAAATTAAAGTGGCAGATAAAATTTAGACAAACTCACAAAATGAAAGTACAAACGCAGGACTTCACAGTCATTAATGTTTCATAAGAGTAGTTTCTTTGAAAGAGTTTTTGAATAAAGCATTACTTTTCTCTTCTCTTCTCTTCTCTTCTTCTCTTCTTTGTGTTTTTGTTTGTGTTTGGAGGTCCAATCAGCTTTATTGATGATGCATGACGAGTCAGGGCTCAGCCCCATCACCGATGCTCTGGGCAAGGGTCCGTGGAAGGCCGTGGCTGGGGGTGTCCCACTCAGCTTGGCGATGACCTTGCCCACTGCCTTGGCTGCTCCAGTGGACACAGAGATGATGTTCTGGACAGACCCGTGGCAATCAGCTTCCCAGAAGGACAGTCCTCAGTCTTGTGGGTGGCAGTGGGGGCACAGGCTATGGTCACGAGTTCCTCCACAGTGCCAGAGTTGTCATAGATGAGTTTGGCCAGGACCCTTAAGCAGTGAGTGGTGCAGAAATCATTGCTGACTACCTTGGCGGAGTTGCGATACTTCTCGTGGTTCACACCCATCACAGACTTGAGGGCCTGGAGTTGATGACCCTTTTGTTTCCACCTTTCAGGTGAACCGGGCCTTCTCCATGGTGGTGAAGATGCCCGCGGACTCCAGGGAGTACTGGGAGGCTTAGCTCCACTCAATGTAGGCAGGATCTCCCTCCTGGTAGATGGAGGTGGCCTTTCTCTCCAAGACCAACTTCCTATTCTCAGTTTTGACAGTGACATGGAACTTGCCATGGGAGAAACTATAGTGGATCATGTAGAGCAGGTAGTTGAAGTCAATGAAGGGGTCAGCGATGGCCACAGTATCCACTTTGCCAGAGTTGAAAGGAGCCCTGGTGATCAGGTGCCCAGTAGGAACAACTCCATTCACTTCAAGCTTCACCATCGGTCTCCGACCAAGGCGGACATTCCGCTAGAGAGTGAGCAGGGACAGAGATTCATTTCATTTTCAAATGAAACAAATTATCCAAAGGGCTCTGTTCTACATAATGGTGATACTGGTGTGTGTGTGTGTGTGTTCATTTTATATTCTGAGAGATCTATCTACAATAGACAAAATGTAAAATTTAAATTCAAACCCTTATTGGAAAAGAATTGTTGCCTCCAAGAAAACTTGCTGCTGTTTATAAAAGCAAAAACATTTTAAAGAAATCATGTTTATGTGAGTTTGCTTCCGTGTTTCATTTATATGTTTAATCTGACTTTAATAAAGATTGAATTTAGTGTAAGATTTAATTTAGTGGAATATTTTTGAATGTGACTATAGAGATGTACAGCAAAAACATAAAATAGAATCATTGCTATGTTTTGAAAAATTTCTCAGTAATTTTTTCATTTAAACTAATAAAAATAGAAAAACTAATCAAATGTAGTATTTCAGAATTACAATTAAACTACTGCATTGCTTGATGATAGTCAAATTATCACTTTATATTCTCATATATTTCAAAACAAAGGCATTTGGTATTGTTTTGAACTCCACATTTTGTTGTGCTCTTAAATTATGTTTTTTGTTCTATCCAAACTTTATAAATTATTCTGCACCTTTATAATGTAGTTATACAAACTGAATGAATTGTCCTCTACTATGAAATTATTTTTTAATTTATTTATTAGTACAAGGTATTTTTTCTTTGTCTATTAGTACAATGGAAAAGTATATAATCAAGCTGGCAGAATATCACTTTTTAAGTCAAATTAATAACAATATTAACTTTCAAGATCTGATATTTTCTTGGTTATGTTTTCACTTGTAGTATGATTTTTTTAAAAAACAGTGTATAAGTAAGGTACATAAAATGATGTTATTATATATGTGTATATATATTTTATATGTTCTTAATAAAATAGTTATTATAGTGGAGCAAATTAACATGTCTGTCATATCATAACTCATTTTTGTGGAAAGGTAAAACATACTAATATAATACATTTTTATTAGCATAGTCCTCACGTTTTCACATTCCATCTCTAGACTTGTTTTGGGTTTTTTTTGGTACCAGGGATCAAACTCGGGTTCTTGTGCTTGCGTAGCAGGCAGTGAAACCACTGAGCTAAATCCCCGGCCCTCCAGACTTGTTGATCTTATACAGGGGCTTCTTTGTGATCTTTGATCTACACATCTGCATTTCCTCCTTCCGGTCCTAATTACTGTTTCATTTTCTGTCTCTATGTGAAAGATACTGCCAATTTCAAACAGAAATTTCTGGGAAAGGATCAATTTGTGAAGCAAATCTAAAGTTTTCTGTGTTCTTAAAATGAAAAATGCATACAAAGACTATTAGCCTTTTAAATAACAAAACCAAATAACCATTTGGATATATAATTCCAAATTAAAAGATAAAAGCCTGAGCTGGTTCAATTAATTTACTGAACCTTGGGGATAAACTCAAATGTAGAGGTTGTCTTTAAAAAAACTTTTTGTTTACAAAACTCTTAAAAGATTAAATGGTACAATCTTGAAAACATTTCTTACTTAATTGCCAAAATTGATTCATGTGTGAGGAATTAATTGTAAACTCTTCAGAGGGGTTAACACTGAGTGATTCTGTACTATCTTTTATGCTGAGTTGTATCAATGAGGTCATACACTCTTTTATAATCCACCCATCATCACTTCTTCCATTATCACCACAGCGCAATGAACCTGCAGCTCTGTCTTCCCTGTTCTCTGTTCTCTAAGCATATTGGTTGTGTTCCTGTCAGATCTTCACACCAGCTGGTGTCTTTACCTGGAGTACCCTTTCCAGGGGATCTGGCTTCCATCAGTCATTGTTAAATTGTTGTTCTGAGATGCCTTTTTCATTGTCATATTTTAAAACAACATCCTTTATCTCTTCCTCTACCATCTTCTACATCATCTTTATACCATTTCACCACTGACACATTATATGTTTATTTAATTTTTGTTTGCTTTACTAGAACGTAACCAGCTTTTGTAATTATGGCATCACCAGAACCTAAAGAGTGCTTGGATGACCCTAGGTGTTCTCCTTCTTGAGTATTTTTAAATATATGTTAATTAGTCAAAATGAGGTCATTGATCAACCTAAATATATTTTGAAAAAATAGTCAAATTATTAAATGTTCATGACATATTCATTGAAATAAAAGTCTTATTAAAATAATGTTTATTTACTGTTAAAATAAGTTTTTCAATGTCAGGGATAGATTTATTTTCTGTAGAAACAATCAGAAAAATATGAACTCATAGTGATAAGAAACATAAGTTTAAACTTGAAGTCCTTGCAGTGGTCCAAGGCCACGCCCACCACCCTGGGAGGTCACAGAGGCCTCTTGCAGGCCCACCCCACCCAACACTCTCAAAGCTGCTGCAACTAGCAACTGGCCCTGGTGAAACAAGACAAGCAGCTTGGGGTTCCTGCGACTGTCCCAGGCCACACCCATGGCACAGTGAGGTCCGCTTAGCCACCAGGGCCTCCAACGCTTGGTCCCCCCCACCCCCACCCTGCACCGCCTACCTTCTGGCTTTTCTGCTACCTGGTCCCACACTACAGAGGCACAGGAGAGTATAAAGACCCTTGTCCTGAGGGCCACAAGAGAGAGCAGAAGTTAGTAACTGAAAGAGGGCTTCTCAGGCTTCTGGAAGAAAACTGAAGCTCAGCAGAAAAGTAAAGAGAACCTCTACAG